>JAKSZP010015964.1:0-143872 GCA_022478985.1 Massospora cicadina | reverse complement strand
CCTAAGCAGCATTGAGTATTGATGAGTGTACTCCGCTTGAAACAATGAAGTATTCAACCAGGTGTCCAAAGCAGTGTTCTCATGCCTTGGTTCTTTTCTCACTGGAAATCTAGGCAAGAGGGGGGATGTGTTGGGATTTTTGCCCATATTCCCAGCCTGCTAGATGCCTGGTGTCACTAGGGGAAAATTCCCTAAGGTGAGGTAAATCAGAAATTGGTTGGCCCGAGTTTCAGAGTAACTACGTTTGGGGGATTTTGGGATTTTTGCCTAGTCATATCCATCAGGGATTGATCCGCACAAATACTTAAAATCTCATTGGGTGGAGTTGCCAATGAAATAGGGGCATCTGATAGTGATTAACTATCAGGTGTACCGATTGGGATTGGTCAGGTTTCATCACCAACTGATTGGGAATGAATAGTGAGTTGCGAGGCGAGTGATGCCACCTGCAACTAGTAAGCCAATCAGTTGGTGAAGTGACCTGTTATAATGGGTAATAAGTCCCATTAGCTAAGCAGGTCGCTAGATAATTATGGTTGGCTCACTTGGATCAAGAGGAAAAGGTTAGGGACACATTTTCCAACTCTTATCCATTTGAGGTCTCAAGGATGTTTAATGAAGGAATCCTAGCCAGGATGGGGAAGACCATCCCTGCTAAGATGAGGAAGGGTGATTCAGTAGCAACAGCTGCCATTTCATTGAAGAGGTGTCAACTGAGGGTTAGACAGCTGAATCCCCTACTATATAATTCCCTAGGATTCACTATAATAAATACATTATTAACAGTATCATTAGTATTATTAGTATTATTGGTAGTATTATTATTATCAAAAGTTTTAGCTACAGTAATAAAGTCAATTTGGTGTATAGTTAGACTATCAGCTTCCATTTATGACGTTCCATATCAAGGATACTATTTCAGAAGGTAATAATTGGAAGACTCTCAGAGAGAATAGTAGAGATCCGAGTGGGGATCTAGAGACAAAGGTTACACAACCAGGGATAGCTGCTGACTGTGTGTTGGGCTGAGAGAGACTGTCACCAGAGTATCTTAATGAAGATTGGGTGGACAGGAATATAGGGAGTGAATACCTACAAGTACAACTTGCAGAGTATTTAATTGGAAGTATTGGCTGAAGCGTTGGGCCTAATAATAGTTCAAACTCAACTATGGATGATAGTCTCCATACTATTATTGAAGAATAAATTCTATACAACGTGACAAAGTGCACGAGGAAATCAAACCTGTGCATTAAAAAGGTTACTGGGTTGATGACCTATAATCAATCCTTAAGTAAATTTCTACAAGGGTCATAAGGAGAAGTAGAATTTGTTGAGCACCTATGGCTGTACCCGGAATCTTGACAATTATAGAAGTAAAATTATTTCCATTATCACAGAGGAAACCTAGCACAACCATGTTTTGGAAATATATACTGATGTAGGAATGTGTTGGTAGCTTTAACAGTTTGGGCCAATATAGCAATTTATTAGACCACTATGTATCATATCTGAACTACTACTAGTATATAACGATTTACAGTGGTAGTCAGGGGTAACAGTCCTACCACATCCAAAGTTATGGTGTAAAATGGTTGTTAAGGGGTAGTAGGCTAATAATTATATTAGTTTTGGAAGTAGACATCTTCTTACATAAAAAGAAGTGTCTAAAACTTTGATGTGGATTCCATAACCTCTTATTAGATTATTACAATCTATAGTCCATTCATAAGTTTTTTTGCACACCTCCACGCCCAGGGAAAGAGTGAGCATATGTAATTAAGGGTAACCATTCTGAAGGTTGAAGATAAGGCAAAGTAGTTTATCCCTTACCTTCTTTTATAGTTTTACATTTCTAACTTTGGTGTTTCAGGAGTGTCATAGCAATATCTTCTCATTGGTTCATCCTCATCATACCAAGCGTCAGGCTCTATAAAAGATCATGTAACTTCTTTGCTTCACGATTTTCCAAGTGAAGTATTATAAATGATTTATTCCATATACTTTCATATGTTGGGTCCCACTGTGAGCTCATTTTTCATATCATAATGCTGGAGCTTTAGTGCCCAAATAGCAAATCATCCAATGAGATCTTTCATGTTTGTAACCACTTCAATGATGCTGGTCAGTGAAAACGTAAATTTAGTTTTATGTAAAAAGGGAGATAGTGCTTTACTGCATGTAGGACTGCTAGCCATTCCTTTTGAGTAACACTATAGTTGCGTACTGCTTTAGAGAGCATTATACTGATATATTAGACATGGTGAGCTACGCCGTTTTCATTCAGGTCATTGAGAATATCTTGACAGAAAATTTGGAGGCATCAATGAAAAATTTAAAATGCTTTCCAAAGTCTGGAAGGCTTAAGATAGGTCGCTCTTATGATAATTTCTAAAAGAATCAAAGGAAGCTTTTTGTACTGAACCCCAATGGAAGAGAGTTTTATCGTTAGTAGTCATATGAGAGGCTAACTGAGTTAAGCAAACTTTAGTATAAATTGAAGGCAGTATCCTATGATACTATAGATGCCTGGAATAAAAGGGTTTAGATTCAGGAATATCTGATATAGCTTCAACCTTGTCTAGTAAAGGTTTAATCCCTTCTTGGGATATAGAAACCTAATGAATCCAGTTCCCTTGAAATAAAGCACATTTCAAGTGGTTCAGTTTTATGTTATAGTTCTGTAACCATTGAAAGACTTCTTTTAATTTGATAAAGATAAAAATTTGAAAGTTTTAGAAAACACATTTATATCAAGATAAACAACCACAAAACTTAGCTTAAGGTCTTGTAATATATGATAAATCGCGTTGTAAAGAGGCGGGTGCATTGCATAGACCTTATGGAAATTAGTTGGTTAAAAAGCCTTAGCTGCAAAGGGAGCACACACTTTTCTTGGTATTGGGGAAAGGTCCATTTGCCAATACCCATTGGTCAAAAAATACCAGAAAAAACTTAGAACCTGAAAGTTGAGCAAGTGCATCATTATTATGGTGAATAATTAGCTATCCTTTTTGGTGAGATTTTTCAGCTTCTAATAGTCTGTCACAACTTGGTGGCCTCCTTTCTTTTACTTGATAATTAGTAAGTAGATGACCACAGGCTTTAAGGCGGTACTAGTAACACAGCATATAGCAGTTTTTTGATCTCAGATCTCATCTGATGTTCTTCAATCTTTGTTTTTGATAGGGTTTGTACCGAATAGGGCTAGTATTACCAGCATCAATAGCGTGACTCCAGTTGTTCATATTAATAGATAGTGTCCAATTTAGAAAAAATCTCTATAAGCATCTAATAAAGAATGATCCTTTTCAAGCTCATTAGAATCAATTATTAACAAATGAGCGTTAGTGAAGGATTTCATCAAATTCTCTCGTTTCCAAATATTCTACTTCAACAATTCCCCTGACAATATCAGAAGGGGATATAATTTATATAAATATATCAAGGTTAATAAGAATAATCAGTATCATCCCAATCAGGGGATAGAAGATTTAATTGCTCAGCAATAAATTAGCTCAGATAGATCCTGAACCATTGTAAAACCTATAAACATTCAATCCTTCTGATAATAAAAATTAGCTAGATTTATAACCTGTTTGGTTTCGAGTTATTCCTAGCTTTTTTGGAGAATCCATCAAAGTAACATCGAGAGAATACCTGTAATTTGTGAATTGCAATTCAAAACTTCCAGAGTGGTGCTCATTACAGAGACTTCTCTGAGTTATGCACCAGTGAAAACGTCAATCACTATAATGGATTCTCCTTTTTTGCCTGAAGAAGCATAAGACCATGAGCAAGGCAGTATACTACAATGGGTCCGTTCAACTAGAACCAAAATTCCAATAGCCCCATCTACGTTGGAATTCCATGCCAACTTGGAGCTTTATTGTCCTAACTTGAGCTTTACCCTGAACCTTCAAATTCAGCCCAAGGTTTTACAAAATATTATCAATCAGGTGCCTGAGGGGGCCCTAATTCCTGGAATCCGTTTCTCTAGATCTAAAACTAGTGCTGTACCCTCTATCTTGAGGGAATTATTTCAAACTTCTCAAATGCCAGGAATTGGTAATAGCAATATTTGCACCAACTTGTACACCATACTTTATACATTTATTACTGGTAGTAGGAATGCATCATCAAGGGGATGTTTAATTCACTAGAAAGACTCCAGTCCTTGAATAATTATGTTTCTAAATTTTTCAATTCTGCCTCTATCCAACAGGGATAATTGTGATGCCATTATTAGTAAGTGGATCCTTCTCAATGACGTACATCAACAACTCATTCAGCTTGATCACAGGATGTCCAGATTTTTGATTTACAGTTCACGAAGCAATTCCAGGAAATTCAGAGAGATTGGAGAGAGGGTATATCCCAACTCTCTGAGCGTTGTCAATCAATGGAAGAGGAAATTAAAAACAGCCTCTTCCAATTGGAGCAATTTTACTTGTAAATTTATTTTTGAGTCAAAGAAGTAGAGAAAAACTCCAAACTATGGGTCCTCTTGGGGTTGAAGGACCCCATGGACCACCTAGCAGTGAAGGACCACATAGACCTCGGGGACCACTGGGTGCTGATGGGCATTCAAGAACCCTTTCAGCAAATTTACTCTCTATTGATCAGGATTGACCGCTTGATTGAGAAATTTTATAAAGTGGCCAAGGAGTGTAACTTAACTCCTGATGATGTATGGATTGACCCCCTCTTTTCACTTCAGTTTCTATCTGATAAATTAAATAATCTAGGTAAATGGGCAAAGGATACTGACATCTTTCTACAAGCTTAAAAATCAAAAGGGGAGATGCTCCAAGCGAAGATTGAAACATTGGAACTTAAGTACAATTCACAGCAGGAGAAAATTTATGAGTTGTCTCGCAGGTTGGATGAGAAAGTGGGTCATACTGATCTGAATCATCAGATTAGTGAATTTGTAATTAGAAAGTTGGTCCCTATCCCCCACTTTTTCCCCAAGCTTTGGACTCTAACTCTTATGTCTCCACTCAACTGGAACAACATGGAGTGCATGTTTTGACAATTAATGCTCCAATGAGTCTTAAACCTGTATTTAAAAATATATACTCTCCTGGGGAAGGCACTATTATCTCCCTCCTATATGTATGAGAAGGAAAAACTTTTCTCTCTCGTTGCAATCACTTTTGCAAATTAATTAATTCAAGTCTGAATCTAGTTTGATAATCTCACAGAGGAGATTAGTCTGCGCCCATGTCAGGGAGCAGTTGGACAAGTAAGGTAAGAGGCACAGGTGGTAGGCCCATGACCTCCAACGTTTGAAAATGCTCCGGAGAAGCTGGCAGAATAGAAAAAAAATAAAAAACTAATGGTCACTACTTCCCCCAGAAATCCTTGCTTTTCAGGCGCGATGTAGCCAGTACATCAACACGCCGCCCTCTCAACCACTCTCATTGGTGAAATACAGAGTCCAGGTATTTCTGGATATCCAACAAACAGCTTTATGGGAAAAATTTGTGAGGATGTGCACACTTTTTTCCTGACCGTGGTGTACATCACACCTCACTCCATGTCACATGGTTGGCTGGACCTCGGTTTCAAAAACAAGGAGGCAGCAGATGAAGCTGCTGCAGTGCACGTAGTGATCAACCTCCCTGAAGGGCAACAGGTTGTCAAAACAAACGCACCAGATGGACAAAATCCAACCAAATATTCCTCACGTTCAACTTTTTACCCACTACAGTCAAGAATGCCATTCTGGAGCAGAACCTGAAAAATGGTCTCACTGTATATGGCGAAATACAATCCTTTGAGATGCAACGCCTTACGCTGATGTCACACCTGTGCACCAGCAAAGCCATTGCAGTTCTGACTCCAACCGAGGAGATCACAAAGGACCTAACCCAGATCCCGCACTCTACTTATATTAATATTAAAGGGCATACCACCCATCCTTTCTGGTTAAGCGTAAACAGCGCACCCCCCATTTGCACCCACTGTGACGCGTTCGGCCATAAGGCACATGCATGCCCCACCAAGGAGGGCATCACATTCCAAGAGCACCCCTCGGCGGCCATGGCCAATGGGGAGGTGCACTATGAACCAACCATCAGCACCAAAGAGGCTTTCCCGTGAGGAGCACAAGGCTGCTACTTACTAGTAAAGCCTATCTCCCCTCAAGAGCAAAAGAAGGCCAAACAGGCCCAAAGGGCTGCGGCCAAGGAAGCAGCCAAAGTCGCCTCCACTATCTCACACTCCCAACGCCAGGAGGACATTGAAACCTTTGTGACAGAAGCAACTTGGGAATTCCTCAACCAATCAGATTGGGAAGCCCAAGCCAATTGGGCCACCCAATCTGAGGATCCGATGGGTGACTCAATCTCACCCAACCTTTGCAACCAAGCCCCAATTGAAACCAACTTGGTCTCCAACCTACCTGAAAATTTTTTTGACCCAAACGTTGGTGCACTGAACTCATCCACACCGCAAAAAATTCGTTCAACATCAGGGAAACAAAAAGCAAAGGCAAAATCCAACGCGAACCTGTCTGCTAAAATCAACAAAACTACCAATAGTGTTGCCACAAACACCTGCGCTGCCGTGAAGGCCCATGGGGATCCAGAGGAGGCTGGTGGGCCCAGGCACCCACCCCCTCGCACCTAAGGTGCGATGGGGGAAGCCTTTACTTTAGGGATGTTGAATATTGCTGGACTCAAGGCCTCACCATCACGGGCTAGGAAACTGAGTTTTTTACAAAAATTTACCTGTGGACATCCTGGCCATCCAGGAGTCCCACTGTCCATGAGGTTTTGAGGATGCTTGGAAAACCATGCTCCTCCCTTCCCTATCCTTCTGGTCAGAGCACTTTGGGGTGCTAGTTTGAAAAAACAAGTTTTTTTAGATTTTTATCATCAGAATCCTTTCTCAATGGCTGAGTCCTCGTTGTTACATTCTTGTGGGCTGACGTGGCACATGCTATCGTCAACATTTATGCCCTGACCTGTGCACGAGAGTGTTGGGAATTTTTCTCAAGATCAAATTCCTCCCATTACCCCCTGACCCTTTTGTAGTTGTTGACATGAACTGTTGGCTAAAATCACCCACGGACCATTGGCCTTCCTCATCCCATGCCCCCCAGGGTCATGTAGAACTTCACGTTCTAGAGGCCAACCTTGGGTTATTAGATGCGCTTCTGTGGCAAGCCCTGCTGCTCGAAAACATGACGCGCCCCCACATCCACAACGGCCCATTAAAGTCCATGACCCGCATTGACCTTATCCTCACGCTGGCAAAATTATAACCTCACATTTCCCACTTCCAAACAACAAAAATCAAATTTTCCAACCACTGGCTGGTCTTTATAACCTGCCACTTACCTGTCACAGTGGCTAAGGCCCCGCATTGGTGCAAACTCCACCCACCCAAACTTGCATCGCCAGGATTTTCCACTTGGGTGGAATCAGCAACTTTGCCAAAAGAGTTTATTACACCATTTTGCGCGGACCCAGTTTCCACATGGTCAGCCTTCAAAGAGGATACCATCCGCCACACTCACCACCTCTCCTCACAATGCTTACAAGCTACATCAGCCGTCATCTCGCGCGCTCTGGCAGAGTTGGCACACCTGGAATCCAATATCCCAGCCACAGGCTACAGCCCTGCTTGGGGCCAGAAGTGGGCAGAAGCAGCTGACCAGCTCAACGCTTGAAAGGCAACACAAACATCAGGTTTGTGTTCTTTACAGGGACAAACACATTACAGAGGATGGAACATGCCCATATATTTTTAAAAAAATTCTTTGCACCGCTCCAGAGCGTGGCCTGCACACAGGTGTGGAGATTAATGATTCCGTTGTGGATACGCCAGCTGAAGTGGCAATCGAAATACAAAAGTATTACTCCAAGTTGTACCAATCCAATCCAATTCAGCCAGCCAAAGTGGCGAAATTTCTTGACAACACTCACATCCACACCATTTCCCGATACCCAGAATTAATAAATTTTGGTTACTTCAAATGAACTCTGGTCAGCCATCCGCGGTGCACCAAATTGGAAATGCCCAGGCCCTGATGGCATTCCATATGAGTTCTATAAAAAGTACTTCAAATATATATCCCCACTGCTGCTTGCCTCCCTTAACCAGAGCCTTCTGGATACGCGCCTTCTACCAGGAGGGCAAGAGGCCTTTACCGTCAAACTCTTTAAATAAGGGGATAAGCTAGACCAAACCAACTTGGCGCCCCCTTTCTTTAACTAACATGGATACAAAATTTTTAACTAAAATCATGGCCAACCGTTTAGGGATTGTAGCATCTGCCACCATCTCCCCAGAACAATTTAGTTTCATACCCAGAAGGTCAATTTGGGACAACGTGCACTCTGTGGCTAGTGCATGCCAGTCCACAGCCTCTGGGGCACTTGTATTTTTGGACCAACAGAAGGCCTATGATAAAGTAAACTTGGAATACCTCAGGGCCTGCCTCCATCTATTCCGCTTGCCCCCTCACTTCATCAACTGGGTAATGCTGCTCACGGAATCTGCAACAATGGCAGTGCGTGACCCTGGCTTCCTAATGGAAGTAGTCCACCCTCAAAGGGGCCTACGCCAAGGGGACCCCCTTAGCCCACTCTTATACAACTTCAGCCTTGACCCACTACTTTGAAACGTGAATGCCCACCTCACTGGGGTCCATGTACCAGGCCAAGCCCCAGTCAAGATGATGGCGTGTGCAGATGACCGTGTGGTCAGGGTGTTTAATAATCAAGATGCACGCGCTCTTATAGCTTTTATCCAGGAGTATTCCCAGGTAAGTAATACTGCACTGAACGCTTCCAAAACTGAAATCATCCTCCTTGGTCAGTATCAAACCTGCTGGGCCCCAGCGACCAATGCCCAGCCCAGCCCATCTGCTCGCACACATGCTCGCCTTCCCTTCTCACCTCACACCGCCCCACTTGTGCTCCCCTTCGTGCCACGCCCTACCATAGGGCCTGTCCGCCATCTGGGCATGTGGGTTGAGGCAGGCGGGTATGCCTCAGCAGTAATGGAAAGTTGTATTCTAGACAATGTGACAAAGCATATCGTTTCCCTCAGAGCCCACCCTACTTCCCTTACTGGCAGGGTTGTCTTAGTCAACTCTATGCTCCTCTCCAAAGTCTGGTTTGGAGCCCACACAATTGCCTTCTCCCTGGGTTTTTTCAAATTTATGTATGCCCTCCTACAAGGGTGGCTATGGTCAGGCCGCCCACCGCCAGTGCAGCTTAGAGTCATGTTTGGCCCTCGTCGTCATAGTGGCATGGGCCTGCTCGACTTTAAAGCCCATGCTGCCAAGAACCTGGGCACCTGGATTGCGGCCATCACCACCCCTATGCTCCCCTCCCAAACACTGGTCCCGCGTGGCCCGCTCCAACTTCTCCTGTGCCCTGGGCCTTAAAAATCCATTGAACCCTCACTCCTTGATGAAAATATCTGGCTTCCCACCCATTGGCCACAGGTCCTCACGGTACTAAAACCCACTACAAACGAATCCTCCTCTCCATGCGGAGCGCTGAGTGGAGAATTCAAATTAGTGGACACACAGCCCAGAGAGGCCGCCCCTCTCCTCAGTTCACACAGGAGGTACAGGGGTTACCCATTCAAGATGGCTTGATCCTCACACGGCCCCATGTCCTATCCAGGGTGGACTACCTGGACATGATGGACATCCCTTATTCCATTGAGACCCAGAAGACTATTTGGAAATATGCACACCACCCTCTGTTGCAGCCTCAAATCTGTTCCCATATGTGGCGCTGCCTGAGGTGGGTGTACCGTATGGCTGAGCGCTTTAACGCTTTACACTCATCCTGCATCGTGTGTGGCTAGTATAAAATGCTGTTCCACCGCCTGGAGAAGTGCCCTACCTCTAAAGTGAAATGGCGCAAAGCTCAACGTCTGCTTGGCCAGGATCAAACACATCCCCTCAGTCTGTCAAGAGATATGTTTGCTATATCCATGAATCCCCCCTTCCACCCTCCCTCCGTGCTCTGGTGGTCACAATCGCCATGTGGATTATCCACAAGATTGTCTTGGATGTCATCGCAGGCTCCACTCCCTACCTCCCAGAAGCTGTCCACAGATTCTGGTCCCATTTGGTGGAACACTTTCAGGCGCGGATGTTTAAGTACCTCCCACCGTGTCGCCATCAGCTGGTCTCCTCCTGGTTCCCAGTTTGGTTCATCAAATTGGACCCTTTCCTCCACACGTGTTCAATTGTGGTTATGGCCCCTTTACACGTTCCCTCCCCCTCCCATAGTGGCGTTCCCGCTGGCAACAAGAGATAGCATCGCTTCTCTGGGGTGCCTTCCCTATTAATAATTATCATTTCTTTTGGGTCAACATTCAGAAGTGTCTGTCCCCTGGTCGGCCTTCCTTGCAATAAATTTAAATTTAAATTATATGTATGAGAAGGCTCTGAGTGAGGCCATGGATAAAAAAAATGAATTACTTGCCTAATTGTCTTACTCGTTTGGCCCAGAATATCATTGTACCCTACTTGATGACTTGTTCTACTTAACCCAGGTTAAAGAAGCGTTAATAAAAGAATTTGGGAGTGAGAAAAACTTATCCTCTCAGAAACAGGCGTTTATGGGCATACAGCCCCACCAAAATGAATCTATCAAAGACTTTGCTCATTGGTTCTATTGAAAAGCTCAGGCTTTGGTATCATGTGGCTGGTTAAATTTGGATGACGCTATTACTGCCATTAAAAAAGCTTTTTCTCCTAGGACTCAGATGCTTTTTTACTTTATCAGAGTAAAAAAGAACTTCTAAAATATTTTAGACATAAAGGTGGCCTTTTTGGAATTGCTCTTTATTTTTCTGAAAATCCTTGAGCTTATGATTCTCCAAGACCTAGGCGTCCTAAAGTTTATGCTGTTCCTGAGAATTCTATAGCTATTTAGTGTAATTATTGTCACCGATATTTCCATACTGAGGACTGTTGTTATAAAAAGGAAGCTGATGAAAAGAAGAAAAGAGATAAGACCAATAAGATTCCCCACCTTGATAATAATAATGAGTGCGCAGCTAGAGCATCAAATTTTGATTGAGTATAATAAAGACGAACATTTTTCCTATTCATTGCCCTCCTTGTTGGCTTTATCCTCTCAGTTTAGAAGTACCATCACCTATATTAACTTTTTATTGATTCAAATCAACACTAAAGCTATCATTGACACTGGATCTCTGGTGAATGTCATCTCATTGAAACTTATTAAGCGGATTAGGTTAACGCCCATTACTTCACATTATGAAGAATATGGCACTGTGGGACCTCAGAGTAATCAACCAATTTTTAGATTCTTTCTCACTTCCACTAAAAATTAAGAATTAACTTTCATAGTACCTGCAATCGTCCTTGATATCTTGAGCTATGACCCACTTTTGGGACTCATTTTTGTGGGAATTTGATGAAATTATTAATTACCCCAACTCTTCTCTTAAACTTTTGAGATATAGAGTTACATTGCTTTTATTTGAACATGCCCATACTAGACGTCAGTTATGTCTGCTAGAGGGGTCAAAAAGGTCTTATTCCATTCAATACCATGTTGAAGACCCTCGAGTAAACTTACTCCCTACAACAGCTGACAGAAGAAGGGATGCCTATTTTATCCCCTGTGAATTATATTATTCCGTCAAAATCTCAGGTAATTGTTAATACCTTTTTACATTTTTCTATTCACAAAGGTTATTTGTTACAAGTCCAAGGCATTTTAACCCTTCTGCTAATGAGCTCTTGCCTTGTCTGGGGGTATTATACTATGCTTATTCTATATCATTATCTGTTTTATTGGAAAACCTTACCAATGATCCAAAAATGGTGGATTAAAAAAATCCAATTCTTTAATTCAAGTTACTACCCTTATCTAGAATTTAAGATGTTAAACCTTTTGGAAGCTTACAAGACTTTGTGCTGGAATGCAATCAGGAAATTCTTACTATGGGACCTGCAATAGGGAAACACCTCACTAAAGAACAGGAGAAACAAGTACTTCAATTATTAAAAGAATACTCTGACCTTTTTGCTAAGCATACTTACAATTTTAATAAAATGAAGGGAGTAATTCATACCATTAAAACTGGAGATAACTCTCCTCTTCATGCTAAACCGTATCATAAGTCAAAAGTGATGAAGCACAGGTCACCAAAGAATTGCATCAACTATTGAAAATGGATTATTAAAATCCTCCGGCAGTCCTTAGGCCTCCTTGTTGCTATTGGTTAAGAAAAAGGATGGTTCACATTGGGTGGTTATGTATTATCATATATTGAATGCCATTACTTGATGAGTTAGTTAACACTTACCACAGATTAATATTTCCTTCGGTTGTTAGCTGGCTCAACCTATTTTTCAGCAATTGACTTAGCCAGTGGATACTGGCAAATTGAGTTATCCCCAGAAGACTGAGCTAAATGTGCCCTAATCTCCAGTGAGGGTTTATTCGAACAAAACCATATGCCGCAAGGGTTGAGTAACGCCCTTAAAATCTTCTAAAGGGCTATGGATGGTATGCTACAGGACTAAAGCTGACCTGTGTTTGGTATATCTTGATGATATTATCGTGTTTTATAAAAACATTTACCAAGCATTTAGTCATTTAAAAGAAGTTTTCAGATTCATTTGGTATTCTTCCCTGAAGCTCAAACCACCCAAATGTTCCTTTTTTCAAAACGAAATGGAACTCTTAGGTCACCAGGTGTCAGCTAAAGGGATTCAACCCCTTTTAGATAAAATTCAAGCTATTCAACAAATGCCACCTCCAACCTCTCTGCGAGATAAACAAGTTTTTCTAGGTATGGTTGGGTATTATTGTCTATTTATGCCCAAGTTTGCTGATATGGCTGAAACATTAGTTAATCTATTACAAAAAGGTGTGTCATTTGAGTTGAGCTCAGCTCAGGAATAGTCGTTTAACTTTCTTCAAACTGCCTTAACTTAGGCACCTGTTTTTATTCATCCTCAATTTGACAAGCCATTTTTCATACATAGTGATGCAGGTAATGTCACTATTAGGGCTATCCTATCTCAGTGTGACGAAGTGAAGAACGATGATCTCGTCACATTTTATAGCAAAACTTTGTCCAAAGCTGAACGAAATTACAGTGTAACTGAGTGGGAGAGTTTAGCTGTAATTATTACAATTACATCACTTTCATCCCTTTGTTATATGGTGACCATTTAACTGTTATTGTCGACCATTCTTCTTTAAGATAGTTGCAAAATATATAGGATCTGGACGAGAGATTAGCTCATTGGGCTCTAAGATTAAAAAATTACGATTTTTCCATTATACATCATTTGGGTATTCAATATCAAAATGCTGATGGTCTGTCACGACTCCCTTTACTGACCTTTATTTTGGGAAAAGAATAACGACTATATAATCTCATTGGAAGTCCTGAGTTATGGGATCATGAATCTGAAGAAGATCGTGATTTTGTAAAAAGCTATTGCTAAAGATACTATGATCCAAGAAGACTTTATATAAGAAGATAAAATCCAAGTGGTTACCCTTTTTACACCCCAATTCAGGTACCATGCTATCATAGAAGGACATGAACAAGTAGGTCATAGTGGTTTAAAGCAAACTCAAGAGTGGCTGAAAACCCAAATTTTTTGTAATAATATGACTGAAACTATATAAGATACCCTTAACTTGTGTCTCATCTGTAAAAGTCATGGTGCAACCAATCCTACTTTACAGCATCAATAACACTAATTAAGGCATTTGAAGTAATAAATGTTGATGTTTTAGGACCTTATCCTTTGGATTTCATGGACATCAGTATTCTATCATGGCTGTTGACCATTTAACTAAATAGGTCGAGGCCATATCTGAGCCACCCCATCTGCTAAGACCACTGCGCTATTCCTTTACCAGCACATTATTACTCAGCATGGGTGTCCCAAGGCCCTTATGTTGGACAATGGGACTAATTTTACATCCAACTCTTACAGATGTTAGCCAAATTATTCAATGCTGCTCAATGATTTTCGTTCCTTACAATTCATCCATGAATGGGTCATTGAATGAGTCAATGGAACTTTAGTTTTGATTTATATGAAGATGTCTCGCCTGACCCATCTCAGTGGAACTTTTATTTACCTAGTGCTTTGTTTTCATATTGAATAATTTGACATCGAAATATCAAGATGTTGCCTTTCAAATGTATCTATGGATGAGATCCCTCAGTCCCTTCTAGTGTTCAGGCAATACTTGAAGAAGGTTTACCAGAAAACTCTAATTTAATTGTGAGAAATCTGGCTGATGAGATTATTCATCTTCAAGCTCAAGCCATAAAACAAATTGAAATAACCACTAAAAAGGAGACCCAAAGAAGTAATCAACATAAACCCGCCTTACCTGAATATCAAAATTGGAGATTACGTTATGCATTATCACCCCCAACCTAGTGGGTGAACTGAGAAATTAGGATCCAACTGGTCTGGTCCTTATTGAGTTATATACTGAAAGGGATTAGAATACTTATTTGTCCATGTTGATAAGGGTATAGTGATAAACCGTATCCACCCCAGTTTCTGAGAATTCACCCTCCTCTATGCTAAAAACTTGAGGGGGAAATTGTCAGGATTTCACCAAATTCTCTCATTTCTTAATTTTTACCCCAACAATTCCCCTGACAATATTGGAAGGGTAGCGTAATTTATCTCAATATATCAAGGTTAAAAGAATGATCAGTATCATCCCAATCAGAAAATAGAAGATTCAATTGCTTAGCAATTAATTAGCTCAGATAGATCCTGAACCATTTCAAAACCTATAGATCCTCAATACTTCTGATAATAAAAATTAGGTCAATTTTTAACCTTTTTCCAATTATTCCTAGCTTTTTGGAGAATCCATATAAATAACTTTGAGAAAAATACTTGCCATTGGTGAAGTGCAATTCAAGCTTCCAGAGTTAGGCATAGTGTAAAGCATTTTGTTGGTAGGTAATTACATATTCAACTTAGAACCAATATAGTAATTCTTTCAATATCTATGATTTGGATTAGTAACCTTTCCAATTTCTTGATTTCTTTTACTATGACATTTTTAATTTTTAACTTCATGAGAGAATATTGACAGGCCATTAGTAGGTCAGGTCTAATATTTTAGGAACTACTTGAGATTAAAGAGAATAGGCTCCGTCTATAACTTGATATACATAGTAAAAAATTTCTGAGTCTAACAGGGTGATCTTGGTATCAACCACGCTTTGCTCACCAGTTTTATTATCATTTTTTCTAAAACATAGAAGGAAATTCTATCTAATGAAACTACCAAGCAGTCAATTTTTGTAGTTTGTCCTAATGTTTTATAATGTAATGTTAAAGCGATGCAGGGTACTCAACCAAGCAAGAATTATTACCTTGTTATAATATTTATTAACAAAACTAAAGGACTTCATAGTTGAGGAGGAAGGAAAACTTTCTCATATTGATAATACCATCATACTAAAGCTTGCACTGAGTGCCAATGAGAATGTCATAATTGTTGTTGTCCAAAACCACAGCTGGTGTTTAGAGGATAAGCTTTAAAAATTTGTATAGGCAAAGAGGAGTAAGCCCTGATAGCATGAATGTTGTTGGGACCTGCCGTTCTGCACTCTTAAAAATGTCTCAAGTCAGGCGCCAACATTATCTTCTTAATGAGTTTGAAAGATATAACTTTGAAGGTGAGCTGGTATTAAAAAAGCCCATATCTCTGACTTTTGATTAACAACTTCTACCTTCAAGATGATTAAGCCAAAGCTGGTAGGAAGAGAAAGGACCCTTTTAAGGTGGATTTAGCATTAAGTTTTGAGAAGTCTCAGGATATTATCCCTTTATAGATAGATAGTTGTGACATATTTAAAGTGTAATTTTATAAGGCAATAAATTAATTGGAATTACTAGCAGCATCAAATACTTCTGAACATCCTAATACTTACTGAGTTAGGTCCATCTAGTACCCTGGTTTTGTCTACATTTTGACATTTAAACAGTTCGGAATCTTAATCTCTTCAAGTGCTCCTAAAAACATAATAGCCAACATTCTCTTAACCCCCTTCATATTCTTCCTCAGAGGTGTTACTCACACAAGTTAGATGGGCAATTGAAGAGGGGAGTTTTAAGGTACTACAGATCTTATAGCAGTAAGGGCGTAAGACTTTAAGCCAGAAAAGTCCTTTCACTGTTATCCAAGGTAAATGTTTTTCTTTCAACAGAAACTCTCAAAGCGTCCAAAATTGTTGCAAAAATGCACTTTAGATGTTTGGTTGGTTTTGTCTTTGGATCCTTTTTAGTTAGAACTCAGGGTTTAAATTTAACTCGTTGGTAGTCTCAAGTTTTGTGAAAATCAGCAACGTCTAATAAGGCTTCATATATGTCATTAGCATTTTTTAAAACCGTTTCACTAAAGTGAAGTGTAAGGTTAAAGAAGGTTGAGGGTACAACCCAGTCATTGTGGATGCTACTGCATTATCAAGGGTTATCATCTTGAAGTTTAGTAAGATCTGGGCTTCAGTGTAGAATTGATCATCAAAAGTGGCAATATATTCTCATTTTTTTATACTAATATGCATGTAATCCTTCTTATTCATGCTTGAACTTTGTTTTAAAACAAGTTTAATGATAAGAGCTTCCTTGACCTCAGCCCAGGAAATATACTTTTTATACGTGAGACCCAAATATTCTTGGGCCATATGACTTTAACATAAGACTATTTATTGAACTTTAAGATGGTCAGTTGCTATTTCCATTGTGATTTGTAGACATATATAAGCGAGGCAATACTACATTAGCCAAGGGAAAGCTTATCTTTAAATGTGGGTTAGAAGGAACAGGTTAACCACCAGTAAGAGAATGAATGTCATAAGTATCGTTCACAGTGACCTTGATCATATATATTTTTTGATCCAATGAACAGAAAGTTGGTTAATTTTCTCTTTTATAGGTTCAAGTTAAGATTCCATGGCTTTGGGGACACATAATCTCTGGACTCACAGAGGGCGTTTTGGCTTCAAGCGCAACCTTGTTAGTCATTTGGTCTTCTACCCACGTTTAGGATCTTTAACCTTTATGTGGAGATAAGATTGTAGGGAACCCAAATTTCTATTGTTAGATTCCAACTCCTTGATACGCTTATGGAGATCATCCTTGATCTTCTTATATACCAAATCACCGGATGGGTATGATACTTGATAGTTTAGATCAGTCTTAAACTTCTCACAAAGCATCAACTTGATTCAGATGCATATAAACATTCTTCTACAGTTTGTCCCCTTTGATAACACTCTTAACATCCGTGAACTTCATTTAACATTCATTAAAATGATGGGCCAAGTATTTGGCATTCAAGGGAGGCATTCAGCTCTAACTCTTTCTCCATAAGTGAAATCTTAATCTCCAAGCTGGTACTTGATCCACAAGGAAATTGATGAGGAAGATTCTCGATTTACTCCAAGGCGCAAATATCTTGAGTTGATTGCTGTCTCAAAACAACAATACACTTATTATCATCTTGTAGGGAGTTAGAAGCTATGGACAACATCCCGCTATGAGTTTGAGCTTCATGATTAGTAAGTCTTTTTTAAATTTCTCAATTAAAGTCTGCGTCTTATCAGCGGACTCAGTTACCCATTGCAGAATATTTTCATGGCTTTTTCTACATATTTAATGACACCAGAATCATTCATATTAATTCGCCCATGAAGTTAAATAATGATTCTTCAGTTCTCTTCTACTTAAGATGTCACGTTTCCAACATGACTTGACGCCAGGTTATAGAGATTATCTTAAGCAATTTCAGAGCATCATGGTTTGCTATGTTACGCAGAAGCTCTTCATGTTGTACTCCTAGTAACTTTACCATATGGGCCAATGCTGGGTGGGAGAATTTTGGGACATATGTGGTGAAATTGGTGATTGACTGTAGATATGCAGATGAGTTCTAGTTTTATATAGGGAGGAACTATCCTCAAAAGAGTAACCTCTCACAGGATGCAGTGTCCCCAGGGTTCAATATGCCGTGTGTTAAATATTTATTTTCAATAAAGACCAGGTAATCCAATGGGATTCTAGTATCACTTTTGATTTATTTGAGGTAAGCCAACCAGGGGACGGACATTACTGAAACTAAAAACTAAAAACTAAAAATTAATGTAGTTAATTAATTCAAACAAAACGCCCAAAATGAAGGATTTATTGAAACACACCAAAAAATAACCAACCAGGTGGGCAGCAGAAAACCGCTTATCCAGCCATGGCAGAAGGGGAGGAGGGTCAGGGTACCCTCTTCTGCAGCATCTCCCTCATCCAAGAGTAGAATACATGTCAAGACGGATAGCAAGGGCGTCGGTGCATCAGCGGCATGTGGTTCAATATCTCTAATGATTGGTATTTCATGGAAATTGCCAACTAAGAAAATGGCGCTGATATATTCAGCTTAAGCTTTTTCAGCCTTAATGCGGGCATCTGAGAGTTTAATGAATGTGGCAATATTGGATCAGGTAATATTAGCTTTAGGGTTCTGTGCTACAGTTACCAAGTTCTGGATAGCGTCGTTAAAATTTTTGTGCAATTGATTCACGTATTTTACTTTTTTAAGTGAGGGTTGAGGGGATAACAGGAGGGGGAATACCTCCTGTGAGCATTGCCACTGATTTAGTGACAGCTTTTTTGAGGGGACAACAATCTAGTATGGCAGCTGCTTTGACCGACAGCTGTTGGTCACTGCAAAATGATTCAGAATTTGGCTGAGGGTATATAAATGAGGGGAGCATTTGGCGTCCCATTCTGCATTAAAAAACTGCTTGATTTGCAGAGCTGTTTCTAATGAAATTACCTGATTAGTCAATTTCAGCTAATAATTCCCATGGGTTCTGGTTGAATTATATTGTGGAATCAGCATATGGTTGAGATTTGATTGATTTGTTGAAGGAAGCATGGGATCAAACTGGGATCCAAGCTTGTGCTTGATTGGAGGAATTGTGTGTGGAACTGAGGAAAGGTGGAGGCTTATTGGTGGCTGCAGGTGTAGCTGCATCAACAGGCTTAGGTTAGGGGAGGTAGGATCATACTCCATACAAGAACTGGCATGGGGTGGGTGGCAGATTGGAGGTTGGCGGACGAAAAATCTGAGCTGTTAGGAGTAGCTAAAGAAGGGCACTTGCATTTTGAGGGGTCAACTCAAAACAGGAAGGACAGATTGTCCACCCACCTTCAGGATTCTAGTATTACAACATGGCTGAATTGTCTTCCTCCAAAATTGATAGCAGGAGGGCTTTCCATCCTGTTGTTGTCCTCCCTATTCCAATTATTTATTCATCCAGTAACGTAAAAGGTAGGTGCTTCTTCCATCTTAGTTGTTGATAATTTTAAATTAAGGTGTAGAGGGCCCCATTAGTGAGCACCACTTGTTGAAATCCTGACTAGGGTACTACTCACAGGTTTAGTCTCAGGACTCAAAAATAATGATAATCACAAAAGAAAAAAAACGGCCAAATCTAAGTATTGGGACCTAAAAAACCACAAATATAACATCCAATTAAAAAGAAAGATAAATATAGTAAATGATACAGTATCAATGTAAGAGAGTCGTTTATGTTCCCCTTTTGAAACAAGGAAAAACATACAATTTCACATAGAGTTCAAGACAATAATCATGAGATATTTTAACTATATTGAAGCTATCAGTCAATTTGATAAATAAAACATGTGGAGATAAACGAGAAGCAATATTGTATTACTGTTTGTAGGAATCTAGCTTATCTGTGCTTTCTGGTGCTTATGCCGCTAGATCCCACAAAATATTTGATAATTGTATTAGATCTACACTAATAAAAACTTGGGTTTTTAAAATATTTTATTAGTAGTGTGGGGTATGAAAAGAAAAGTGATCTCCTCAATATTCAAGCAATCCATATATAAACAGTATTGAGGGTCATAGGGAATTCACTAGTAAGTTCAGAACGGCTTGTTACCATCTGAATTAGTCATTATAAAATTGTAGCCTATTAGAGCTTGGAACACTCACTTTTCTTAGGCTGACTGATGGATGAAGAAATCAGTTGAGACAATACGTACCTGTGGGGTACAATTTAATATATTTCAGCCAATCCTCGCTGGCTAAAATTCTTTCCTCTTGGGAAACCTTCGCCATCTCTATAAAAGGGGGTGGTCCCCTCTTAAGTGATGGAAGGGAGTCAGATAAGATAGGGGGAGAAACTGCTGATGGGCTTTCCAGGGTCTGCCACATGGTCAGAGTAATAGAACTGCTTGATTTTGGGTTGCTTGCCCTCATAGTATTCAAAATCATATTACCCCAATTATCAGGGTTTCACCAATAATTGACCAGGGACTTTTGGTCAAGAGTATCATAGTATCATTTAAATCGTTTAATTTAGCATCACAAACTTGTAAATGGATGACATTTTTACTTTTAGGCTAAATTTGACCCAGAACATTATTAGTTTTCAGCTGTGAGGGCAAATGTCTGACAATGTCAAAATGATTTGTTAACAAACAAAAACTTTGATCTGGTGAGGTTTCCTGACCTTTGCCATTTTACCTATTGATTTTTGTGCTAATTCACTGGATATAAAGTGAAGATATATTAAGTATCACCCTGAATTAGATCCAAAATAATAAACAAACGCGTTTCTGATTTGGGTTATCACATTATGAGCTTAGAGAAGCAAATTCTAATACCACGGCAATAGTTCAATTAGAGCTCTTGATAATTATTCTCACTTTTACATAACTTAAAGCGGTCATCAGTTGATTAGACTACAAATGACATAACCATTAATCAATGATTTTCCTTATCTAATTAATCATCTCAGAAGTATTTCATTTTGGTCAATTTGACTATTCTCTGGCTTCTGATAAATGATAAAAAAACTCAACTCAAACCCCTCTTCAGGTCTATAAAAGGGCTGGTTTTCCCTTTTGCTTTGATAACTAAATAAAAGCCAAATTTAGATTTTAATAAAAATACAAAAATGACTGCTCAATGAAGCCAAAACTTTCTAATGTTGATGCAATCAACGCCTTCTGACTGGCTTGGGGCGGTGGTGCACCGCCATCTGGTGTCTTTCAGCCACCACCAAAGCATGCCCATGCTGGCTCTTCTAGTCCTCTTTTTGCTACTGGGCATTATGTCCACCTCAGGACTTAGCCCACCACCTCATAAGCTCCTAGGTTGTACTCCAGAGCCCTTTGGTGCTCCCACGGAGTAATTTGCATTTGTGATCTCTGGGCTGAATATGGGAATCTCTTCCCATATGCGAGCACAGCCATCATAAATATAGCCACAGATGTTTTTAAACCTGTCAGCTTTATTGACTTCTGCCCCTTTAAGGGGTACTTTGATCTCAGCTCCATTCAGAAGCAGAAGCAGTGGCAGCAGCCAAGCTTCATATCATTTTTTAAAAAAATTCCCAATACCACTGTTCGAACTTGGCTCCTAGATGAGGCCACTTTGGTGGTATAGTTTGCTGGGTTGCCCTCCCATCTCTCTCCCAAATGTCTCTGCCACGAGCTCATGGAGGGTTTAACAGTTATGGTGCAGACCCCATTTTGCAGTTTGTGGTTCCAAATGGGGTGGATCATCTGGAAGGTCCTTTTGCCTTTGAAATGATCTACCCATTTCATTGCAATGCCCATCTCATGATTCCCCCCACACTGTGATTAGATCCGCCCCTGATCACCCATTCTGAGCGCATGTCAAAAATGGCTGCACAATTTGCCCCTTATGCTTTGAGCTTGACCACTTGAAATGCAAGTTCCCTATGGTTTCTTCTTTCACCACTTCCACTACTCATCCCTTGGGCATTAGGACAATTCCCATTTCGACCCAATTTTTCAAATGGGCTCAATTCTCCCACCCCCAATCTCAGGGCAATTTGGTGCTGCTTCAAAAGTGGCAGCCAATCAAGACTTAAATTAAAAAATTCTGCTCAAAATATGACCAGATTATGGAATCTTGAATTGATGGCTGAACCAGTTTCAACTGGGCTGCTGTGGTCAACATCATGTAGCCAATAAGCTTCTGTCACTACCTTAATTCCAGTGGCTGGCCCAGTGCTGGCTGAATCCAATCCCTTTAAGGCTCTCAAATGGAATTGCCAGAATTTTAACCAGATGAATCCTTCCAATAGTATCTGAATTAGGGGTTTTAGTTAGTCAGGTGTTATTGCCAGCTAATCGCCTAGTTTTAAAACTATTTAATGATATAAAAATATTAATTGTTTTAGGGTCAGCGGATTCCCAGTTCAGCGCTACCATCAAATTATGATTGTGGGAATTACTGGTGAAATGCTGCTGTATTAAGTTACCAGCATCTAACAAAAAATCGCTAACTAAAGTTTGAGTGAAATTCCAGAGGAAAGCTGCTGTATTCAGTTACCAGCATCTAATGAGGATTTCACTAATTGTAGCTCGAGTCAGCGAAATCTTATCCCTGCACCAAATGCCATAAGAAATGATTGTGGGAATTAATGGCGAAAAGTTGATATATTCATTATCAATCATTTAGGAAATTGCAACTAATTTGGAGCACCGGTGGCTCATGCCAAGGATGCTCAAAATCCTATTTATTTATGAGTTTATATATTATCAACCAGCGACTTATGCTGAGGATGGATTGACCTAATATTAATAATTTGGTGATCAGTTGAGCAGATCTGAATAGGGAATCGCTATGAGTATGAATGAAGAAAGTTTATGATCTGATAGAGAGTTTGGGATCAAGAGGCTGATGTGATTTCAGGCAGATGATTGGCCAAAGAGCACTTGGGTGCAGTATCCCTGAAAGTAGTATAAATAGTCGTTCATTACCTCCCAATAAACACCTCCTGTTGCCTAGTCTACCTTTTTTTATAAGTTTATAACCTATTTCGTTAGTTAGGGTTTAGGCTAGGGGATCCCCAAAAATGGCGTGGGTGACATGCCAAGGGGTTAGCTGGCACTGCTGGCCCTGACGCCAATGAAGGCGAAATACCAAAGGGCCACCAGTCTTCATACTGGTTGGCCTGGCACACTAGTGGAGCCCTAGGTCAATTTTGCGACAGGAATGATGAGGACAAATGGCCGTACCATGTCAAGCTAGATTTTGCTTTGAGGGAATTTATTTGTTGATTCTCCCAAATCATGGTTTTGCCATTTTCGCCTTAAAAATGGTTTTCCTATTTACAAAAATATCAATAAAATGGCAGTTGAGGCTGCAGCTGCCCCTGACAACACCCTACTTTGACAGCAACTTCATGGGGTAATGGAGCACCTTGTTGAGGGTATTTCCATCCCCAATTCTCCCCATAATTTTGAAGAAGATACGAAGTATAAATTGAGGAGCTCGCCTTTGGAGCAAGCTGCGCTTGCAAAGATGCGGCAAAAACTTCCCTTTTTAACCCTGATTATTCTGAAACCTGCTGGCGCATCAAGCCTTTCACTTGTGTGCCGGCTCTCATCACTTTCGCTGAGCATCAACTTGCCCAATATGTTGAGGCGATGGACACTGCTGGCCTTATAATGAAGAAAATCCACATCTATACATCCTTATGCCCCATGTCGCTGATGCTCCCTCCCTAATGCTGCCTGCCATGGTCTGCCAGCTAAAGCGGGCACTGGACAAAAGTTTCTCTCATTGCTTCTTCACCTTTTGATATGGCTTCCTAGACTGTTAGCTAGGTGCCATATTAGGATTTTTTTATTTCAAATAATCCTTTTGTTTGGCCCATTTGAAAATACAGATGCATGGTGGCTTCTCCTTTTGGGTTGGGCATCACTAGTACTAAAAAAAGGGCTGGTTTTCCTTTAAATGGCAAACTAAATTTAAGAGTGTGAGGACGAACTTGAGTGTTAATTTTTAATTTTCCAAGTAATATTTTATAAGTTTTATACCTAATTAAACCATTTGGCAGCTAGATATTCTTTTCACCGGTAAAAACATCCAAATGCCTTACAGGGGTCTTTACTATCACAGGAAGAGCGAGTGAGGCCTCAGGGGCAGTGTTCACTGTAATGAGTTCAAAATGGGAGAGCGTCACTCTGGAAAGTTACATATGATTGGGAGGAATAGCTTTGTGTAATAACTTGGCATGGCGGCTACAATTTCTCTTAGTGAGGTAGGCACATATGTCTTTGCTTAGACTATGTACAGTTGATTTTCCACTTGTATGGCTACTAAAATCTCCTCCTTCAAGTTGGGGCCTAAGAGAAAGCTGCCATTGCAGATAGGATTTCCAGGTGCAGGTTTTGGTGTATCATCCTGCCAGGTTGAGAGGGTGTGACCTTGGCTGCTTTGGCAAGGAGGTAAAAAAGTGTGGCATATTTGATAAAAGACACACAGCCTTGTGATAGCAACAGAAGAGCGGACCAGGCGGCGTCTTACAGGTCATTTGGCATGGCTCCAATTCCACAAGTTAATGGCATTTTTCCAGAGAGGCCATAATGGCTGACTGTGTCTTTAGGAGATATGTGAAACAGTTCGAGAGGTTTGGGGACAGAGCATCCATTACCTGAGCTACTTCAGTGACACCGTGGTAGTACCTCCTGATGCTAACATCAATTAGGCTTTGAGTCTCCTCAGCAAAAGGTTTGTGCATTACACTCATTTCTCCGTGGAGAGGGCCTGGATGTATCTGTTCATAGAGGCTGGGGTGACTGCGCAGAATGGCATTTATTTGCAGGATGGGAGGAGCCTCATGGCTTCCCTAAACAGAAACATAATCAAGAAATACCCATAAGGTTAGTGTTGTTATGTATTATAAGAACAATCCTATTCCATGTGGTTCTTCCATCATGTCCAGCATCACTGAAAGTAAGTTGTAAAATTTTATAAAATATGATGGATGGGTTCTCTAGCCATGACAATGAAACAATTTAGAGTATTGATTAATTAATAGTACATAGAACTGATAATGCACTGGATAAGAAATTTATAGTCTCACAGCTGTTGGTACATCAGGCAAAGAGATCCTGGAGAATAGTAAGCGTTATGCTGATGGTATTGTAAGGTTCTTTTCACTTGAGATGGAGACAAGGCCGCGATGGCCTTGTGCAGATTCAAGGTTTAATCCATTTTATAACAGAAATGTTCCTGATAGACGTCCTGATAATTCATAAATAAAGATTGGAAAGTTTATTTGTTTATTCTATTATTATAATAAAAAAAAGATATATATATCATCTGTCATTAAATTTTATAGGAGTCTTAGCTTGGTCTCACCATGAGCATTTCAGAGGTTGGGGTCCTGTATAATGGGTTCCAAAGCTTCAGGGATATTGACCGCCTCTTCTATAACCATTTCTAGATGCCAAGTGATTTCTTGAGGCATTAGACAAACCCTTTTGCACTAAAAATTATTATATTATCTAATATAATATTATTTCTAACTCAATCAATAATTATTGTATTTTGTTAATTGGAACCTTGTCTTTTTTTAATATGCCATGAACATGTAAATCATCCAGATTCTTATCCTCCGTCAAAGGCTTAGTATTCATAGAAGAATTTATAAGGCAATGGGGCAGCAGCCAACGCTTTGACTGTCAAAAATGCCACCACCACGCTCCTCTTAACTCTAAAGGCTATCAGGAACTACAAAGGATATATGATGGTCCCCATCCCAATTTAGAAATCAATATGCCCAGAAAATTAAACACCTTATATAATAGCACAGGATACTCTCAAGGGAAGTAAAACTGTTGGTGACAAAACCCAAAAAAGGCAATTGGCCAAGTAGTTTATTAACTTCAAACTTTAAGTCCTTCTGCCAGAGCTATTAAATTTAACAGACTTATTATTTCAAAACTAAGAAGGGCACCAACCCAAGGCCTCGCCTCTCAGCAAGGTTACCGAACTTGGACAAATACTAGATGTGAGACGATTTTCAGCTGCTCTCTCCTGCTATACACACAACATCACAGCCAAAAAACCAAAACCATTATCATCTCTATTACAGCAAATAACCATGAGGCAAAAAGTAAACAGCTCTACTCTGATTTAAGAGGTATGGGTAAAATATATGGCATAAACCAGAAATTCCATTTTAGAACTTCTCAACAGGAGATTCTTTGTTAAAATTAGAACCTTGGGGTAACCTCAGGTAATAATGCATATTATATTAAAGTTTGCGTTAGCACTAGTTTGATAAAAATAGTAAAAATGGGATTCAACCATATCAATTAAATACCAAAGCTGAGAAGGGAAATTTGGATAAATAAAAACAAGATCATATTAAAAAAATTTGTATCAGAATATCATATTACAAAGGGACCATCTAGTACTAAAAAAATATCATATTGCAAAGGATTTTTTAAAACATTTGCCACTTAGACCTTTAAACTTAAAAACCCTATCCCCCATTATTTATGTATGAAAATTCCAAACTTCATCTTTAGAATAGCTGAATTACTTCTTTCAATAATGTTTTATTAAAATACAACCTTAAATCTCATATGTTGTAAAAAATCAAATTTACCCATAATCTTAATGAAAAGCTTTTGAAAGGGCTAACCCCTAATTTTTTAGAGAAAGTGGTGGGTATGCCGCCCTTGTCTACTGCATTGGTTTGTTTCATCAATAATAGACAGGAAACCATAAAGGGAAATTTCATATACTAAAGTGTAAACTGCATATCCCCACATCCCTAATATATCATTTCATATTTACCCCATTTCAAATATATCAGAACAGTGGTACCTTATGGCCTAAGAATTTTGTTCTAAATGCTATATCATCTATGATAGAAGCCAGGTTTTATTTGCATACCAGTTCCCTAAAGATATGACCTAACTTTTAAAATTTTTGTGAAGACGTTGTTCTAAGCTCTTTTGGTTGTGGTAAAACATTTACAAAGCAAACTTATTTTGAGTATCATGTGTAATTATCAAACATTAATCATGGAACCCTATGGGTGGTTAGCCTGGCAGGGTAATTCCTGCTTCCAACCTAGTGTAGGTTTTGTATAAAACAAGTTTAAAATCTGTACTGGTTAGAAAAATTCTTGGTGTGGTATATTTGTCCCAAGATCAACCTACCTCAAATAACTCTTTAATCATGGAATACTTCTAAAAGTCCTAAAGCTTGTGTCTGCCCAGATGGCGAGACCCAATAACACTTAGTCAAGTTCACATATTACTATGGATGCAGTAGTTAGCGTTTCACCTTGCTCACCAAATAAATGACTTGTCATGCCTTGGTGTAATTATAACAGTTAGTTTTTAACTATCTCACCAACACCCAGATGATATAATAACATCTTGAAGTAAAAAAAGCATGGGACCAGGTGCCCACAAATGAACACTTGTTATAAATCATATCATACCTCTAGAAATTTTTTAAAAATTGAGATTCTGATGGTTCACATTGAGTTTCAGGGGTCTGAAGATTCAGTTTATTATGATGTTATCTTAGATGTAACCTTAGGAAATTTAGCAATCTTTGTGAATGTCAAGTAAACAGCAGTATCTCCTTTCCAAAAGCTTGCTGGTTAAACAAATTATAGCACGAAAACCCAGAATCCAGTTTTGAGTATTTTTATCATGTACGCCATATATCAGACCTCTCTGAATTCACAATCCTCTACCTTGTCATATGCTCAGGAAGTTGCAATGCTTCTAAGTGTATAAGTAGTACCAGAATAATCCAGAAACATCATAGGTCATGAAGTCAAGACCAAGTGATTATTGTTACAATGATTTTAATATATTTGACCATATTTACTTCCTGTTTAATGTACATATTACAGTAGGTCACGTATGGTGTCATCAATTCCCTGGTATACATTTGACACACAGAAAAGTAATTTGATCTGACTGTGGTTCAGGCCTTGAACTTTGTGAACACTTTGGGGAACCTGTTTTGAGTGCCTCACTTGTCCCAATGGTCAAATTCTTCTGTTTAAGCCACTTTATTTTGGTTGCCCATGAACATAAGTTTGTGGCCAATGTTTTAACATTCTCAAGATTTAAAGCAAAATTTTTAAGCTCAGTTGGTGGCGCCAGTAATTATTGAACATTGACTTGGAAGATCCACACTAGAATTTACCATCGTTTATTGATCAGGTAAAAGTCTCTGATCTCCGTTATCAATAGAGAATGCAGCGGTGGCATAGTGGATTATTCTTCTACTGACGTTTTGCCTGACTTACCTACCATGTTACATATGTCTTGCTTTCAATACATTGTTTTATGTGTAATCTTACAATTGTCTACCAAGCCACTCAGAGTATGATATGAGCCTCCAGCTGATTGTTGATTTTATTAAAATCAACTTATTTGTATATTTACACAACTAAAAATTATCATGCTTTAAAGTCTTAAATTGATGATGTGGCGGCGAATAGGTGATTGATCAAGAAAATCTTCATCATAGATCCCTTTAATTCGCTCACAAACTCACTAATACCTTAAGATCTTGCTTGGACTATGTCCATTTAAGCAACACTATAATACTATATCAATATCCTCTACCCCTCAAGGGTGCTATTGCTCAAATGGACTAAAATCTAAAATTTCTTAAAAATTGACTTGATAAACACTTTTCATCAAGTATGGGTTAAGTCTGGCAAGGTATGGCTGACAGCAATCCATAAACCTTGTGGAAGTACCAGTTAAAAGTAATGCTCTTGGTACTAAAGAAATGCACCAGCATTTTCCAAAGCCTCATTGATAGTGCTTTGAGGATTTTAAGTTTATCTGTGCGGTAGTCTAAGTTGATATCCTGATTCATTTTCATTGTGCTGAGCAATATGTATATGGTTTGGTGGCTGTGGATGCAGCATTTTATAAGGCGAACTTATTTTCAAAGCCTTAAAATGCAAGTTCTACAAAGAGGAAGTCAAGTTATTTGGAAATCTATTACTAAAGGATGGTCACGCAATTGCACCATCCAATTAAAAGCCATCCCTTCTTGGGCCACCCGGTACTCTGAAAATTTGCAGATTTCTTGAGTAATTAACTTTCCTTAAGAAGTTCTTGCCAGTCATCTCTGAGCTTGCGTTACCCTATACCTACTAACTGGTAAAAACACGACTTTTATTTGGGCCCCTGAATTTCAACAAGCGTTTTATTCGATAATGAAGATTCTACAACTGCTACTGTTCTATGCCATGCAGATGAAGCAAACCCTTTATGTTGCTTGTGACGCCTCAAGAATGACTGTGGGAGCTTTCCTTTTGCAGATCACAATGAATGGGAAAGCAGATGGCTTACTAAAAGTAATTTAGTGTAACAGGGCGTTCCTGAGCCAACCAATAAATGGAGCTGGCTGTCACTGCTTGGTCTATAATTCACTGGCAATATCATTTACAAGGTGGCAAACATACCATAGTTGTGCATATCGACCACATATATCTCATTTTTTACTGCAAACTACAATAGCTGTCACTTAAGAGGGCCAGGACCCACTGTGATCTCATTAGCTTAAATGCAAATATAAATCTGTCAAGGGTTCCACCTACTTCTAAATTTCACTATCTGCAATCCTCATATGGGCCCTAACCTTGATGTGACTCTGAGCTTATCATGGTGATTCACATGCACAAATTGTGACCATACTACCACCCGCTACTGCCACAGTCCTTTCCTCCCACCAAGCCCTAAAGCTAAATCTCCTTTACCAATCTATCCACTAATCCCGTTACATACATAAGCCTAATAGTCACGTCCATTTAGATAAACAGTCTAACGCTTTTTGTATTATGGAGGCTCCCTCTTTGATGCAGCTTTGGCATCACAGTCTCCATTCATAGATGACTGCAACTTAGTGTCTAAGATTGACGCTAATAAAACTCTATCCAGATGATATCACCAAAAAAGGATATACTAATCTACTTACATGACAAAGTATGAGTTCCCTTTGGCCTGCTTTCCTAAGAAATAAGGTAACTTAGTGAATCCAAGATGGTAATTCATAACATCAAAGAGCATCAACTTGATCAAACTAGGGCTATGATTGAAATAGACTCACAAAGGAGGTCCCCACTTGAAACGAAAATCTTTGATCTCTTTTCATTAAATAATACTTTAGAGCTGGTCGTACTAGTCTTTTCCAAACCCCTGAAACACAAGGAAACTGTCTGAATTCCTTCCCAAAGTGGAGATCCAGATGTTTTGGCCAAAGGGAATCAATACCAATCCAAAGAAATTATTGGAGAATATCCCCAACAAAAATCACATCCTTTTGACATTAAGAATTAATCTAAACTCACATGGTTGACTATTATTCCCCTGTAGCTTCCGAATCTTGGGGTTCAAACCCAATTCATATGGCAAGTGACTCCTATTTAACCAAAATGGCCATCTTACCAGCAGAAATCCTTAATTGTTAAAATAATATAGATTTTGGCTTGGCACGCTTGAAAATTTACTATAAAACCTTCTAAACTCCCATATAATTTTAAGTCTAAGCAAAACAAAGATTACACTCTCTTTTGTCACTTCAAGTGAAAATTGACCTACTCTATTTATTTAGAGAAAAAATAGCTAGTGTCAGATTCTGGTGGTTGACTCAAAAATAAACCTTTGACAACCATCAGATCAGCTGATTACTCTTTTCAACACTTGAGCTAACACCTACATTCTCACCTCAAAGCATATTGCAATCATACAATTTGGGCCAAATATCTTAATGACAATTTGATCAAGTTTTTATCAGAGCGCTTGGCCCAAATAAGCTCACATATTATGGCCAATTTCCTATGCATCAAATTTTGGCAATTGGTCTTGATTATTGGGAACACAATCAACTTACTTATATACAAAACCATTCTGGACTAACCCAAAGTTAACGTCTGAAAATTCCATTGACTTCAGATGAACGAGAGGTGTAATCAATCTCCCACCTTAGGGTGAAATCTGTATGTCGATACGCATAATCTGCATGATAGCACTTGCACAGACCACCCAAAAGGGGTTACCTAGTGCTATTGAGGGAGAGGCCTGCTGACATCCCGATTAGGGTTATGACATTTACTTCAATTGATGCCAAAATTTCACAGAAGGTGTATTTCATCAGCAGTATGACGAAACTGAAATCCAGAGGATCCTAGGACAATTTTTCATGCTTTTATCGCAATTTTTGTACCTGAAATCCTCCTGATTTTAGAAGTATTTTGCCACCATTAAACGTAGAAAAGGTTTCAGTCATATCAGTCCAAGGGCTGAACTGAGGTGGTAAATTATCTGTTGAAATTTTATGCTGGAATGTGTCCAGGAGATGCCCTAGAGGTTAAAATACTGGCGCCCGGCCTAATGACCATTATCTAATAAATAGATTCTAATAAAAGTTATATTTATTTCATCCTTTTCCAGGTTTTTATCTGAATCCTAACCTTGGAGAAGTGTTAACAAATTGGAAGGACAAAATTCCCATTTTGTATTGAAGCCTTCCTTGGAAGAAATTCCCAAACATGAAGGGGAAATTATGCCCAAAATGGATGGAAGAGTTGAGGCGAATATGATAGGCCTAGTGAGATTTTGAATGGTCCAAATACTATAAACTACAGGCACTATCGAGGATCAATCATAGGAACTTCAGCCCAAATAGACATTCAGGATAATAAAAGAAAAGCAAGCGATCTTTAGATCTTGACAGCTAGGATCTATGACTCTAAGGACGTTAACCTGAGAAAAGACTTTCCAGATAAGGAAAGCAAATATGTATAATCCAGCGCCCAGGAACTTTGGGTTTCTGGGCCTATAATTTAAAAAGGGACAATTGGTTTAAACCGCTTTATCCCAACAAAATTGATACTCCCTGCCAGGTTTACCCTGAGTTTGCAGTGCAAATAAAAGCTATGAATGATTTGGCATAAAATCACCTCTTTATATCAGGAATGCCTTAAACTCTTGGCCAAATTACCCGCTATGATGCATGGGATGGAGCAAAGAATTCTGGTCCTTGAGCAAAACCAATTCAGGCTTCAAGATGCGACTACCAAGTTTAAAAGTGAAATTTGGCAATTAATCGCTCTCACCACCACAAAATTGGCTCTTTGTGTCATCCATGATTGGGTGGATTCATTAATTAGAGATAACGACTTAAAAAATAAGGTGGAAGCTATCCACCCTTACGAATCTTCCAGCAATATTAGTTCCTCTTTTGGTAAAAACGTCCTCCTAGTCTCAGTACAAATTATCTGCCATTAACTCCCTCCCAGTGGCACGTTCAAACTGTCGTTTATAAAGAAGTACGTCCCAGGCAAGGGAAGTATCTTCTTTTTCCTATTTTGTTATGAAGATGCTATGAAGGAAGCTACTGCAACCCAACAGCTCAAACACCTAACCAACTGTCTTAGTCGCAGAGCTCAAGTTATTATGGTACCTCATCTAATGCATTGTCAGACTTGGGATGACACCAAGACTGCTTTGCTTTGATAATTTGGGAGCGACTTAAACTTACTTAACCAAAAGCAATCTTTTATGGACATAAACCTTAATTAAGGAGAAACCATCACTCATTTTGCTCATTGTTTTTACCTTGAGGCTCAAATGTTAGTCACAGGAAAATGTTTTACTCTAGATGACGCTATCATTGCGTATTTTCAGCATTTAAAAATATGCTAAAATTCTAATTTATCTTAAAAAGGTGAAGTATAACTGGAAGTCTCTTCTCCATATCAAAGAAGCCCTTTTGAAGATTCCAACTGACCTACTCAAACCTACTGGGCCCACTATTTTTAATAAGAATAACAAGCCTTGGCCCCAAGTGCTAGTGGTTACACCCCCAAGTCGCCTACCACCAAATTATACTTCACATTTTGCAATGAAACAACCATATTGTAGTCACTTGTCAAATCCTATGTAGGTCAGCAAAAGATTAGTCAGTATAGGGCAGGAAGCTCCCTATGATGACGACACTCAAGTGCCACAAGTCCCATGTTCTAGCATTAGTTCTATTTCCAGAACCTCAAGATGGTTTGTGTTAGCTGCCCTGGCGGAAGTCAATGTACCTCTTTCTATTCAAAGAACAAAGATCTTCAGTTTTCTTATTAATATATTGGCAGTTACCCCAGAAAATATCGAAAATCAGTTCCTCTATGAAATGCCAAGCGCTAGCAGATAAATATTCTAAAATTATTGAACAACCCTGAGTGTGGCCAAGGAAAAAATCCTGCAATTGCTTAGCTGAAAAACCCTTATGACAATCTACTAGCTTTTACTTCCAAATTCATATCTTCAGTGGTTTGGGTAGAGGTAATCATTCACAAGATCAAAGTCCTGCCGATAATTTATGCTAGTTCACCAGTTAATGTTATATCTTCCCAACTTATACAGAAGATAAAAATGGCCCCAGACTTTATTGCTGAAGATGAGTATGGAACAACAAATAGTCATTCAACTCTGGTCAATTGGGGCATATTCTGCCTTTGACCCCCTATTTTGTACTTCTAGTTACTGCTACTGCTATCACGTCAGAAAACAATAACTATCAGTTGCTTATTGGGGTCTAACATATGTGGGAGTCTAACTTTATTATCAACCAGAAGGAAAGTACCTTTCGCTATTAGAGTATCATATCCCATTATAATTTGACCTCCCAGTAAAAAGTAAAGGAGTCCTAAAAAACAAACATGCCTCCTCAAATATCCGCCCTCCATTTGTAAAATTGATTGTCAGGTCATAGGAGGAAAAACTAAGTTACCCCCTGAGGTGGTGGACGCTGAAGATGGGATCCCTCTGCATGCCCCCATCCAATTACAATACCCTCTGGCTCCCAAGTCATTGTGGATATGGAGATCAAGAGCTTCACCCCTCCTAATCAAGTTCTGGAGCTAAGTTTACATTCAAACCATTATAACAAAGAAGAGTTGACCTGTCCGTAGATTTTGGAGCCTGCTTACAAAAACTCTATATCTATCTTGTTAGGGAATCTAATGGATCAAACCATCCAAAGCCCTCAGTATGCCCCTATTGCTTATGTAAAACTATGCCTCATTAAAATTATTGTTGACGTGAGTTTTTGGCTCATTACAAGTTTAGGTTAACCTCCTACCCACCATAGCTCTGGTTGAAAGTAGAATTGGAGACAATCTCATCCTTAACAAACGCAAGAATGTCAAATACCTTCTTGGGGACTATTTAGATATTTTTTATTTATTTGAGGCAAGCTGACCAGGGGATAGACATTACTGAAACTAAAAATATACTAAAAAACTAACGTAGCTACTTGGTTCAAACAAAACGCCCTAATGAGCAGATTGATTGGAACGCTTCAAAAACTGACCAACCAGGTGGGCAGCAGAAGCCGCTTATCCCTCCATGGTGGAAGGGGGGTCGGGGGGCTCTTTTTCAGCAGCCTCTTTGGCAGCATCTTCTTCCTCCCATAGTAGAGTGCATATCACAGCCATCAGTAATGGCGTTGGAGCATCTGCGGTATGTGGTTCAATATCACTGATGATTTGGATTTCATGGAAATTGCCAGCTAGATAAATGGCACTGAGATATTCAGTTAAAGCTTTTTCAGCTTTGATTTAGGCGTATGGGAGTTTAATGAACGTGGTAATGTTGGTTCAGGTTATTTTTGCTTTTGGATTCCGTGCTATAGTTGCCACGTTCTGAATAGAATAATTTGCATTTTTGTAATACTGGCTCACCGATATTTTACTTTTTGGAGTTAAGGTTGCAGGGATAACAGGAGGTGGAATTCCTCCTTTGAGTATTGCTACTGATTTATTGACAGCTTTACACAGGGGATGACAATCTGGTGTTGCAGCTGCTTTGACTGCAAGCTGGTGATTACTGCAAAACGATTTGGCATTTGGCTGTGGGGTATAAAGTTGAGGGGGGTATTTGGCGTCCCATTCTGCATTAACAAACCGCTCAATTTGCAGATATGGTTCTTCAATGAACTTACCTGATTCGTCAATTTCAGCCAATAATTCCCATGGGTTTTGGTTGAACTAGATTGGGGAATCAGCGTATGGTTAAGGTTTAGTTGATTCATGTGAGGAAGCATGGGATCAAACTGGGATCTAATCTGATGCTTAATTGGAGGAATTATTTATGGCATTAGGGTGAGGAGGAGGCTGATTGGTGGCTGCAGGTGCAGCTGCAGCAACAGGCTTTGGGGGTGGAGGAGGTAGGATTGTGCCCCATACTGGAAATTGTACAGGGTGGGCAGCGGATTGGAGGTTGGTAGATGAGTCATCTGATCCACCGGAAGTGGTTGAGGAGGGGCACTTGCGTTTTGAGTGGTCTAACTTAAAAACATGATGGACAGATCGTCCGCCCACCCTTAACATGAACTCAAACGGATGGTCAGGCTTTGAGGGAATAATGTTGTGCAGTGGAATTGTCACCACAATTTTATTAAATTCAGGGCTTATCATGGCATATGCCCAGGGCCCAGCAAGTCGTGTGGCCCCATTTGGGACCACAAATTGTAAGATGGGGTTGGAGCCATAGGCTGCCAAACCATCCATCAGCTCCTGGTGGAGCACTTAAGGGGGGAGGTGGGTGGGCAGGCCAGCAAACTGGACCACCAAAGTGGTGTCCTCTGGGAGCTGAGTCCAAGTTGTGTGGAGGGGGGTGCCCTGGAATACAAGGGGCTCAGTTTCTGTAGTGGCAGCATCAGCTTTGCAGGTGAAGCTGAAGTCGAAATTCCCCTTGTAGGGGTATAAATCAATAAAGATGGCGTGTGTCATCACCACCTGTGCCATTTTGATAATGGCTTGGTCATGGTATGGGAATAGGTTCCCATATTTGACCCTTATGCTGTAGCATATGTTGCTCTGAGGGAGCACTAGGGGGCAGTGAGGTATGCTTGGGTATGAGCAAGGTGGGCATCTAGGTCCTTGGGCGGTTCAAATCGTCCCATAGGTTTGGAATGACTGAGTGAACCAGTCCTAGCGCGTTTTCCTGACGGATGGAAAACAGTGAGGGGAGTTTCGCCACTGCCCCATGCTGGAGCAGCTGGTGGAGAATCCGAGGACATCAGAGCAAAACTACTATGGGCAAATTTGATTTGTTTTATAAATTCATGTAATTTTGCTCAGAAAGTTATGCCGAGAAGAAAGAGAGTTTTTAATATTGAGACATTTTTTCCTTGAAATAAAGTGGTTACAGAAAAATGTCCAGGGTAAATCATAAAACTAAAATCAAGGATCACCCTCCATTCAAATCTCAGCCATATAGAAAATGTAAAGTTGAGGAAGCTCAAATGGCCATAGAGCTACAGCAACTGTTGGAAGCTGGGTTACTTATGCTTTTAAAAGCCCATGGGCTTCCCAACTCTTATTAATTTGGAAAAAGGATGTTGGCCACAGTGTTATCAAAAATTATCACTGCCTCAATCTAAAGCTCAAGAAAATATTGCTATCCATTGCCATGTATAGATGCTCCTTATGCTTGATGTTGGGTTCTCACTTTTTTTTGGCTATGGATCTTGCCAGCAGGTACTGGCAAGTCAATTTATTGCCATAAGATTGGTAAAAATGCACCCTCATCTAAAGTGAAGGATTGTTTGAGCTTACGCAAATGCCGCAAGGGTTATGTAACACCCTGCTACCTTCCAACGCAACATGTTCGGACTTTTAGGTGACTTAGAACGTTCTTGTGTGTTAGTTTATCTCAACAATTTGCCATTTGAGAACCTTTACCAAACACATGGATCATCTCAGGAAAGTTTTCCAGCAGTTATGGCAAGCTTCACTAAAACTATAGCTTTCAAAATTCTTCTTCTTTCAGAATAAAATGAATATTTTAGGCCATAAGGTATGGAAAGCTGGAATATCTCTGATGGACAACAAGGGCATGGATATTTCCAATTTTCACCCCTAAATCCCTATGAATAGTAAAAGTTTTTGGGGGGATGGTGGGATATTATTGCTAGTTTATTCCCCACTTCTCTGAAACCTATAAGTCTATAGTATATTTACTGAAGAAAGGCATACCCTTCCAGTGAAAAGATTAAAAGCAGGCCTTTGACTTGCTGCGCTCTCTCTCTCACTCTAGTAATTATACATCCTAATTTTAATAAATATTTTCTCTTCTTTACCAATGCTATCAATAGGCCATTGGAGCCATAATATCACAGCATGATGAGAAACTTAGTAGACCATCCTGTCGCCTACTATAGCAAAACTCTAACCAGAGCCAAATGCAACTATAACATTACAAATGCAAATTCTTGGCGGTACTACTGGCTATTAAGCATTTCTGACCTTATTTATAGGGGAAACAATTCACTATAATCACCAAGAATACTTCCTTGCGATGTCTACAGCAAATGAAAGACCCCAACAGGAGATTAGCCTGATGGGTATTAGAACTTCAAAGTTACGATTTTTCCATTACACAATGACAAGGGCCAATACACCAAAATTCAGTTTTCCAATCTCTTCTTCCCATATTAACTTTAAATGACCCTGAAGAGGATCGTCTCTACAACCTCCTAGCTTAAAACAATTATGGAATGACGAATCTACAACTCTATAAAAAGGATTTAGCAAAAATATCGGCGAATCTAAGACAAAAAAGGCCAACTCACAAACTTGTGTAGCAAAAATGGTTGCCATATGTACAATCTTCAGCTCAAACAGACATCATATTGGAGGGACATCAGCAAGTCAGCTACGAGGGGAATTTGTAAAACTTACCATTGGCTTAAGACTCAACGCTAGTGAGAAGGGATGCTTGTTTCAATCATGATGGATTAGAGTCCTGCATGGTATGTAAAAGTTAAGTCAGACTTGATCCTGATCCCAACATCCAGTTTTTTCACCCTGTGAACCCTTACATGCTATTAGCATTAAAGTTGTGGGACCTCTCCCTCAATCCTCTAATGGTCGTTATTCCTCCTTCTAATCTTGGATCATTTAGCTAAGTAGATCGAAGCTGTATTGCTAACATATGATTTGGCAAAAGCTCCTGCCACTTCTTATATAATCAGATTACTATACAGCATGGGTGCCCTAACATAATTTTCTCCAATAATGGGCAAAATTTCTGATCGTCACTAGTGAATTTTATGCCAGACTGATGGGATCCACCCAGGTATTTTACACTTTATACTATCCTGCAACCAATGTAATGGTAGAGTGGGCGAATGGTACCCTAACTGCCACCCTCCAGAATATGACCACAACCGGCCTTCTTCACTGGCCCTAATATTTGCCTAGTGCAATTCTGGCCTATAGAATAAGATATCATCAAATAATTAAGATGTCTCTCTTCCAGGCTTTATATAAAAGAAATCCTTAATTGCCTTCTAAAGCTCAGGACATGTTAGATCAAGGTTTACCTGATTCCCCTGAAGTTATTATGCAAAGCATTTCCAATGAAATATCCTGACTCCAGGCTCTAGCTTCCAAGAACTTATCTGCTATAACTAGCAGGGCAACTCAGTTTAATGACAAACATGAACCTCTGCACACCTTTCAACTGGGTGACCTAGTCATTTCTACTACCATTGGCTGGGAGGTCACAAAATAAAATTGGTCACCAACTGGTTAGGGCCCTACAAAGTCAGTTACAAGTGGTGTAACAAGCACTTAATGATAGAGGTTGTTCAGGGTACCAGTAGTAAACCGCATACATAGTTTTTCTCTTCGTCCAATCTCTTCCCTACGCCAAGATCTAGAGGGGGCGTTGTTGTGATTCCTACCCAAAATGGAGATTTAGATGTGTCAGCTGAAGGGAATCGATTCCTATTTGACAAAGTTATTGGGGATAATCTCTAACAAAAATCACAGCCTTTCAACATTGAAATTCAACCCTGACTCATGCAGTTACTAAAATTACCCCATAGCTTCCAAATCTTAAGGTCGAACCCAATCCATGTGGCAAGTGACCCCTATTTGACCAAAATGACCATCCTGCCAGCAGAAATCCTTAATTGCTAAAAAAGATAGATCTTGGCTTGGCACGCTTGGAGATTTACTGAGAAAACCTCCTAGAACACCAATATAAACTTTAGTCTAAGAAAAGTAAAGATTACACTCACTTTTGCCACTTTAAGTTAAAATTGGGCTATTCTATTATCTTAAAAAGAATAGTTAGGATCTATGACTCAAGGGATGTAACCTGAAAAAAGCCTTTATGGCTAAGGAAAGCAAATACATATAATCTGGCACCCAGGAAATTTGGGTTTCCTGGCCTATAATTTAGGAAGGGACAATTAGTCTTTACCTTATGTTCCTGACAGAGCCTATGGAACTCACTCTAATGGAACTCATTGTGAGTTTACCCACGTTAAGGGGGTTGACGCCAGTATAATAGTCATTGATAGATTCATAAACTGTTTTCTATCTATCCCATTCTTTACAGTAAAATCTGTAAAAGATATGGCACAACTCTTTGTTTAGTATGTCTTCTCCCTATTTGGGGCTTCCAGGAGATAGCAAGCGTCGAAGAAACTATAATTCACATTAAGGGTTTAGGAGGCCTTATGTGGTAAGTTGTTTATTAAACCCTCTAGTTCATAAGCCTACTCTCTCTATCAGACGGGAAAATTGAGAGAACAAATCAGTCTCTTTAACAGTACGTTTGATGCTGTGGTACCACATCAAGACCAAGAGATGCCAAACTTCCATTATCCAAGCTTTCCTAAAAAATAGCTTTCTCTACTTGGAAATGGTAGCCTCCTCTATGTTTGCTAATCTAGAGTACAATACCGCTTTCTAAAACATCGATGAATCCCCCCTTGGGTTGGGACCATCTAGTACTAAAAAAATACCGCTTTCTAAATCTGGTCCTAAGATTTATGGTAATATTCCTGCAACAGTCGATACTGCCTTAATAATTTAAAAAACATTAAAAGGTTCTGAAGCAGTTTATAAAGTCAACAAACTATGCTAAAGTTTTCCTTATAAGAAGCTCAGAAAGCATTTAACTACAGGTGGTGATCTGGTCATTATAAACAACAAGAACACGCACCTTAAGGTCCCTTTCTAAAATGCGTGTAAGTAAAAAGTGTCATTTCTTGTTAAAATGTGTTAAATAATGTAGCCTTCCAATTGAAATTACCATCCCATTGGAAGATTCGCCAACCATCTAACGCTTTCTTAATCATCTTCCTTTTTGTGCAGAAGCCCATGAAATTGAGCCATTATAGTAGAGGGTGCATATTGAAGTTAATAAATTCTGGTTTTTCAACGGGATAGAAGTGGTCTTCATTACTTGGTATTTTGGAAAGAGTATTTAGCTTATTAAAACAAATGGATCCATTATAAATAGTGTAGCAATAACAAAGAACTCATCACAGATGTTTAATGATTATTAATGGCACACTATCACTTACTACATCCAGGACGTCTGCCATGGAAGCAAATTAATCTGCCAACCCCCAACGTATATAATTATGCTCTGATGAAGTCCTCAGAGGGGGTGTGGACCATGTTTTATAGAAAAGTTAATGTAAAACTATGGCACAGCTATTAAACTAGAAAGGACCTTGCAGCCATTCATACCAAAAGAAGAAACCGATATTAGGGCTTGTCTCTCAGCAAGATTACTAATCTAGGGCACACTTTAGATGAGAGATGGGTGGTGGTCATTCCACCCGTTTTTGTTTACCACAAACCAACCAACCCTTAATTTTAAAGCCATTATCATCACTTAGAAAGCAGTGCTTTATGTGGTTGAAAGCAACAAACTCTTCTCAGCTTTTAGAGGCATTGTTAAAGTATATGTTGTAGATTAAATTCCTCATACAAAATAACTTTTTAAATAGTAGACCTTAGTGACATAAGATATGATATCTGAGGTAACCTCAGGCGATATAAATGAAATATATTGAATTTTGCACCAGCAAAAGTTCAATTTAAAATGATATGAAATGGGCTTTAAACGCATCAACAAATCACGAAATTGAAAAGGTAGAAACAAACAAAAGAAAATCAGGATTAGATTTTTTTGTTTTATATCAGAAAATTGCATCTCTGAGTCAATGGGCTCCACTGGTTGACAGGCCAACCAGTATGAAGAATGGTTAGCCCTTGCCATTTCTCCTTAGGCAACAGGGGAAGCAGCACTGGCTGATCCCTTAGTGTGTCACCCGCGCCATTTTGGATTCTCCAGTCTAAACCTAACCAACAAGAATAAATATTAACTTGATAATAAGAATATTAGGCAAAGGGAGATGTTTATTGAAAGGGAAGCGCTAAGTATTTACATGTGTAAAATGGGATACTTCACCTATCACTGACCTATCAGCTCATCTTTTGACCTTCCATCAACTACTCTCTCTTTCTCACTTCACTTATCTCTTACCTGGCGTTAACCCTCTTAACCCATCCTACCCGATGTCCAAATTAGTTTTAGCTCAACCTCAGCCTTGAGTCACCGGTGAAACATATAATTTACTAATTAAATTATCATTGAATTTGGGCTTTCTCTATAAAGTCATTTAGTATGCGCCAGAAACCAATTCAGTCACTTGAGTATACTCAGGAAACCTCGGCTAATCACCAGTGACACATCTTAACTTGTAATATTTAATTGTTCAGGAAATTGCCTTTCTCAGGAGACAGCTTGCATATTATATAGTAGGTGCTGGAAACAACCTCAGCCGCCATAACTCAAAATCGTTGGTTTCCACCAACATGACTTAATTGACATAAATGGATCTTCCTAGGCTACTAGTTGGCGGTGATCCAAATACCAATTGGGCCATTGATTGGTCCCATCCAAAACTATCTTCCCATTTGGTGAAGTATGGTTTTGGCTCACCCATTTTGTGGAGCAACTCACCATGCAATCATTAAAACACCATGAAATCTAGGTCTTTATCTATTCTGACAGATTTGACCTTTTTCATCCCAGATAACGATTAATTATTGGAGGAATCCATCTGGTTAATTTTCCAACATTTCCATCACTTAACCAGATGGTATTCCTCCCTATTTTCACCTCAGCATGTTTGTTGGACGTCCAGGGCTTGCTCCTCCCCACCATCAACAATTGCTGGAATTCTTACCAACCTATCAGCTACTTTGGCACCGACCAGCAGAACCTCTGTAGTGAGAACCATCTTCAAAAATTGCTTTTCCGGTGACAATGGGCTCTGCTAGTTGGCAAGCTAACCAATATGAAGACTGGTTGGCCCTTGTCATTTTACCTTAGGCGTTGGGGCCAGCAGCACCAGCAGACCCCTTAGCGTTTTACCCGCGCCATACAAAGGTTCCCAGACCTAATCCCCAGCCAACAATAATAAACATAAAATTATATAAATATTGGAGAATAGGCAAAGGGAGATCTTTATTGAAAGGAAGGCGCCAGGTATTCATATGTACAAAAGGGTTATTACACCCATCACTGACCTATAGCTCATATTTTGACCTTCCAGCCAGCCACTCTCTCTTTCTCACTGCTCTTCTCTCTTCCCTGGAATTGACTCTCTTGCCTCAATCTCCCCAATGTCCAAATTATCTTCAGTTCATCCTCAGCCTTGAGTCACCGGTGAACTATATAGTTTTTATAACAAAATATCATCAAATTTGGGTTTTATCTTCAAGTCAATTAAAATGCGCTGAAACCTCCTTGGTCACTCACTTAACTTGTAACATCTTGGCATCTCATTGACATAATGGTTCGATTCTTCTTGGTCAATCATTGAGGTATCACCTTTTGGGCAACAGTCAATTGTAATACAAGGCGCCAGAAACAACCTCATCTTCCAGAACTTGTTTCGTTGAGTTTTGCTTACATATAAAAAATACACCAATTGAAATATCTTTACCTATAAGTCACTGGTGATCCTTATACTAATTTGGGGCCACCAATTGGCCCCACTCAAACTATTTTACAATCTCAGAGGTTAATGGTTTTGGTTTAACCCATATTGGGGAGCTTACACCTAGCAATCACCTAATAACAATAAAATCTAATTGATAAGCCATTCTGCAAAGATTAGCCTATTTCATCCCAAATAATAATTACTCATTTGAGGAATCCATCTGGTTAATTTTTAGACACTTTGAAACAGTATATCTAATCGCCAACTATTTTTTGCCTAAATTTTGTTATCATTTTCAAGCCATTTATACTTTAATAAGCCACGCCTGTCAAAGTATTGGCTAAAAGAAGTTAGAAAATAAATATTTTTCTTTTTAATTACCAAGCCAAGCTGAATAGGTGATGGACAATACTGAGCTCTGAGGAGCAAAACTTATACTAAACTTAATTTAAACAAACAGAAAGAGATGATCATATCTCTCAATCTAAATCAAAAAATAAAAGAAAATAAAATAAAATTACCCAACCAATTCAGATTGGTAAACCGCTATGCGTCCATGGTGGGGGGTGAATGGGGATTTGAAGGCTCATCCTCCTCTGTGTTATTTAGCGTACAGCAGAGCGCTGAGAGCATGGGCGTGTGTGCATCCTCAAAATGTGAGTTGAGGTAGTAAAGTGGGTCTTTCACATAGATTTTGCTATGAGGAGGGTAGTGATATATTTGGATAGGGCTTTCTCAGCCTTGCGGCATACTTTGGGAATGGTAATGAAGGTGGCAATGTTGTTGTTAATAATGCAGGTTTTGGGGCCAAATTTTTTGACCATCACAACTTTTTGTATTGCTTTGTTGGCAACTTTGGAATTAGAGAAAGATTTTTATGATTTTGTTGCATGGTGGAAGGACAGGGACGGGCATCCCCTTGGCCAAGACTGCTACTGATTTTGCTACGGCCTTTTGGAGGGGCAACAATCAGGGAAGGCTACAGCCTCTTTGGTGAGTTGATGGTCACTTTGGAATTCATTGGCATCGGAGCATAGAGCATAGTGCCAAGTTAGAAATTGAGCTTCAAATTCTGCATTTAGATACATTTTGAGGCCTGGGGCCTTAAATGAGTTGAGGACAGGTATTCCTAAATCATCAACTTACCCCAAATAATCCCAGTAACTTTGGTTGAAAATGATAGGTTGATCAGCATATGGATGGGTTGGGTTGGGTAACTGGGTGGGTTTTTTGAATTTACTGGGATCCATGCTAGCTCCTAAATAGTTGGGGTGGGATTGGGGGTTTATCATGTAGGTTCCTCACTATATGAATCAGTGAAAGTTACATCTACCTTTTTGAGTGGAGGGGGAGGAAGGATTGTGCCATATTTGAAAAAAGATTTTATGTCAGCAATGTGAGAATCATGGGGGAGTCAAGTGTGTGGGCTTCAGCTTGGGCTATGGTGGGGAAGCACCATTTTGAGTAGTCCATGTTTAAACAAATGGGGCAGATTGTGCGCCCTTTGTCTACTCTGGCCCAGAAAGGGTGGTTGGGGCAGAGGGGATGATGGTGCAAGTGGGAATCAAAATGGCAATTTCAGTTGATATTGGGTGTAAGGTTTCAAAGCTGAGGGCCCGAAATTCAGTTGGCTCCTTTATAAAACAACAAATTGTAGAATGGGATCAGCGCCATATACTAACAATCCAGCTATTATTTGGTTATATTAAGTATCAGGTAAGAGGTGGGTTGGGAGGCCTGCAAATTGAACCACAAGAGTGGTGTCATCAGGCTTCTGGGTGCAAGTGTAAGGATGAGGGCTTACTGAAATACTAGGGGAATTTTGGCTGAGATTGCAGCATTTTCTTCACAAGTGAAGCCAAGGGAAAAGCAACCCTTGTAGGGGCGAAAGTTAATAAATCCTATAGGCAGCATAAGCGCCTGGGTGAAATCTAATTCTTTTTGTTGTTGTAGGGAAATAAGTTGCCATATTCAACCTGAGGGCCGAATTGCTTTCGCTTTGGGAAAGCACAATAGGGCTATGAGGCACCTCTTGGGAATGTGAAAGGTGGAGGGAGAGATCCCTGAGGGGAATGTATTGACCTGAGGCATAGGGGCTGGTCAGCCTAGTGTGTAAGCATTTTCACACTTGGCGGAAGACACTATGGGGGTTTTGCCACTGCCCCATTTTGGGGCGCCGAGTGGTAGGGCCAAAGGCATTAGGATTTTGCTGTGTCAGTTTTTTGAAGTTGTTTGGTTCTGCTGTATTTCAAATTTACTCAAATGTGATATCGAGTGGAAAGAAAGAATCTAGTTGAAAATGATGTAAGCTTGGATATTCAATGAGCTAAGAAGATACTCAGAATTCCGGGTGCACAGCAACTAAATAACTCTATTGACAAATCAGTAGGAGACATTAATAAACTAAAAGGTCAAAAAGATACTGGAGGACACAAACCCTTCAAAAGAAGTTGCAAGGGCAGCTGCAGGTCTAGATTGAAAAGTCTAAATATGAGGGATAGGCTGAGAGGACAACAAGGTCTCTGAAATTAGCAGTTGCATGCTTTTAGTAGAGGTGACAATGGATTTGGAGTCCTCAGTTGAGGAAAAGATTTCATTAGTTGCGGGCTTGGTATAGCCAGTTAATTGCAGCTGTTATGGCTTCATATTTGGAGTACACGCGCCTATGAGAATTTGTTGTGGCCTCCAATTGGGGTAGCCAGCCAGGATTTTCAGTTGGGAGAGATATCTTGTCTGCATATACCCCACTTCAATCTGAGGCTGTAAAAATTTATTGGTTCTGGTTATTATTCAGCCAATAACCCTTATAAACTAATTACTACACAGGTTCAGTTCTTGTGCATTTTGTCTGCATTGCATAGTATATGATATTTTTGGTTGATAATAGTATGACTACTATTATCCATAGTTGGGTGGAATTCTTTGTTTTCAGACCAGCGCTCAGCCAGTATTCCCGCTTGAGGTACTTGAGATGTCTTGATATAGGGATTTGTTCCCTCATACTGTTAACCCAATTTTCTCTGTGACTCCCTGGTGACAGTTTCTTTGGTCCAACACATAGTTTGCAGCAATCCCCTATTGTTTCACCTTATTCTCTAGATTCCAGCTCTGATCTTTATTCTTTTCCTTAAGAGTCTCCCAATTATTGCACGCAGCAATAATATCCTTGAGAAGGATAGAACAATTGAAAACTGATAATAGCTTACTCTTAAAACTATATACTGAATAAAAACTATAAAACTGTATATATGTAGTATTATCTAACTATTTTTTATTATGAGTGAATCATAGGTGATTTATAGTGGGGATTAGGTTCTCTAACCCTTGGTTGACACCTTTTTTAATGAAATGGCAGCCGTTGCCATTAAATCACCCATCCTTGTCTTGATAGCGATGGTCTTCCCCATCTTGGCTAGGATTCCGTCATTGGACATCCTTGAGACCTAAACGTAAAGAGTCAGAAAACATGTCCCTAAAGTTTTCCTCTCAATCCAAGCAAACCAACCATATTTGGCTTTAACCTGCTTAGGTAATGGGACTTATTACCCATTAAGGAAGGTCATGAAACAACCAATCAATTCTATAGTTGCAGGCGGCATCACTCACCTTGCTACTTGCTACTTACATTCCCAATCATTCAGTGATGAAACCCAACTGATCCCAATTGGTACACCTGATAGTTAATCACTATCAGATGCCCCTATTTCGTTGGCAACTCCACCCGACGAGATCTTAAGCATTTTTATGGATTAATCCCAAAGGATTTGACCAGGCAAAAATCCCAAAATCCCTTAGACATAATTACTCTGAAATTAGGGTCCCCCGATTTCCAATTCACCTCACATTACGTAATTATCCCCTAGAGATTCCTGGTAATCTAGCAGGCTTGGAATATGGGAAAAAATCCCATCAAATCCCCCTCTTGCCTAGATTTCAAGTGAGAAAAGGACTGGGGCATGAGAACACTTCTTCAGACTCTCAGTTAAAATACATCATTGACTCAAGCGGAGTACAATCATTAATACTCAACGATGTTCAATATGACCTTTATCATGCGGCTCTCTTACTCTTCCTCCTCACTACCACCTACTCAGAGTGCGGTCCTCACGATCTACTGTGTTGCCAGGCTGATCAATTTAGTTGTGATGATAATAGTACCAGGATCCAGTTTTCCCCATCAGGGCATATGACCCACTGTCATATTCAAGATCCTTGGTCCAGCATCCTCGATTTCCTGATTTTCTCCTCATCCTAGACAGGAGACTTTTGCCATCAATGTTCATTTCACAGCCCAATTAAAAATGCTTATTTATGTTCGCCCTTGTTATTTTTTCTCTCATAATATCTTGACTCATGTCATTCTTAAGTCTTCTTTAGAGATCTTATCCCATTAATTTTGAGATTAATTTCTCCGAAATTGGAGCTTAATGGATTGTAGAGTGCACAATGTCGACTTCCATATAAGTCTGACATCCCCCCTCTCATCCAGCTCATATGTCAAATTCTGAGTCGTGGTATCAACAGCTTCTAAACATCTTGTCTGATCAAGATCTTTGACTCTTCCAGCAGATGAGTTGGGATGCATGACGGAACCTCTTCTATGGTCCTTCCAGGACTCATATGCCTATTCTGGCACCATCAGCTAGTCTTTCCATCAAATTTACCATAAATGGTAACCAATGCTTTCAAAACCAGTCTTGTGATCATTTTGAACAACTCTCAGCCAATATTCCTCTGTCATCGATTCCAGAGCTGGATTTTAAAACTCTCTTGGATTAAGCTCCTTCTGCAAATGCACTGAACATCATCGTGGATGCTCCTGAGATTATGCCTTTTGCTCTTAATTTCTCCTTTCTTTCTGGGTCAGACTTTCTTTCTAAGTCCTCTTCTGAATTAGCCAATACTACAAACTCGCTGTCTTGGCTACCGATCTCACCATCAGTAACATTATTCATTTTGAGCTCCCTACGCAGAATTATGGCCCAAGTCACTGAGGCTTTGTCTTTAGCGCTGAATCCTTTAGTCTTTAGGAACATCCTAGATAGGGATATTGCCGCTTAAGCTCCTTGCTTTGCCAGCCAAGTTCTTTGAAGTTGGTCCAAGAATCTTCTAGCTTCTCCCAGGTTTCACCGTTCCTTCAGCTTCTGCTTCTGAGAAGCCCGTAGTCATTGCTTGCAGGATGCCATTAATTCCCTGAATGACTATCTCATCTCTGGCACTTCCCATCAGTATCTTCAGCTGATGGCTTTAGTAGGGGACATGATTTGGCAACCCCCATAAAGCATCCCTTGTTTGCTGCTGGCCCATATGTCCGGTGTTCTTGAAGAAGCCCGTTGTCAGGCGCTCAAGACTAATCTTCCATCTCTGGTACCATATTGGGATTACTTAGGGTTAATCACCAACTGCCTCTTTCTATACTGTTGCTTTCCTCACCACTCCAGGTTTTTACAATTGGCTTCTTCCAACAAACAATTTCCATTCCCCTAGTTGCTTTCTCACAGGGATCTGCATCCGCTCAAAGAACTTGGTTTTGTGTAGGTCTAGCCCTTGCTAGCATCCAATCTCACATTGATTTTGATAGGCCATTCATTCCTACTGCAATCCATCCTCCCTCCCCAAGAGGCGACATAGGCGGAATCATCCCCATATCAAGAATAATCAATAAAAATAAAAATTATAAAAATATAACAGTTTTTTTCTATGCAGTTTATAATATATTTTTTTCCAATATCTTTTATCAATTTTTTCTTCTTATTCTTAAGGACTTGACACTGTTTCAATTCAGCGGTCCATCTTCTTTATTTTCCCCCTAAACTGGCTCCTAGGTACTTAAACCTACCGGTTTTATATGGTTCAGAGGTCCTTTTTTCAGACTTAACCATCTAAATTGGTCCAGAGGTCCTTTTTTGGACTTGACCTAATCATCAGGACATGACCAACTTAATGTTTCATCTGTCCTTTCGGAACTCTTTTGTTATTTTCCTCAATCCATCGCTTCAGATTCTTATCATGGACTTGATTTACAACTTTTCCATCCAAGAGATTCTTGATGGAGTAGGCTTTAGTTAGCCGTCTTGGTGATAATCTCAAATGGATCCAACCACAATGCATCTATTTTGTTTCTTATTCCAAAACCTTGTGTATCGCAGTAGGCAACTTATTTGCCTTTATTAATATTCTGTTAAGGCCTGTCAGTTCTTATTGTCCGTTGATTTCACTTGTATTATTTTCTTCAACATAGTATCAAATGCTTGTGATTGCATCTTGATTAGGATATTTATAATTCAGTTTATGTACTGTTTGGCACTTATCCCTGATGTTGGTTCCGCCACGAATATAAAATTGGCAGCAACGCAGCCTTCCTCCCATATAGCAACTCAAATGGCGTTATTCCCATCACCGTATGATGACTGATATTGTAGGAAAATTTCACTGAACTCAAGTACGTTCCACACACAGAAGTTCTTCCTGCGACCAGCTTCATCAGCGTCACAGCCAGCATTCCATTCACTAGTTCTACCAGTCCATTTGTCTCCAGCTGATAGGGTACAGACATAACTCTCTCTGATCCCCATTATCTCATTCAGTCATGGGATCACATGATATGAGAAGTTTGTCCTATTATTGCTAAGCAAACCTGCAGGCATCCATGTTGATATATTACTCGATTCAGGATGAACTTTGCGGTGCTGGTACCGTCTACTTTCTCCAGGGACTTTGTCTCAATCCATCACGTCAGATGGTTGATAGCAACTATTATGTACTTGACTCCCCTGTGCTCATCATCAGTGGTCCCATCACATCAGTGGACACCATATGCCAGGCAAATTCAGGGCGGACCAGTTGGTATCCAGTTGTATTCTTGTGTGGCTTGTGCAGCTGGCACTCCATGCAACAAGCTTAATAGTTGGCGACATCATAGTTGATTGACTCCCAGTAGTAGTACTGGCAAATATGATTGGTTGTTTTTCTCAGGCCTCCATGCCCAACAACCTTATGAGTGGCATGAACAAAAGCTGCTTGTTTCGATAGCTTCATAAATAATAACTTCTTCCCATTAATCATCTTTAACACTTGTCCATCCATGGTCTCAGTGTTACCATCACTTTTTGAAGTGCACCTTGGATTTCTCAGGGTTCATTCCCTGATTTCTCCGTTGACAATTCTCTGGAATAACTCATCTACCTGCGAGTATACCATCTAGATTATTGGTAACTGTGAGAAGCCATCCACATTCTGGTTAGAAGACCCCACTTAGTGGACAATCTTATTAATGTAAGCCTGTAGCTTAAGTGCCCATTTGGCCAGTCGTCCTTTTGGTTCTCTCAAAATGTGTTTGGAGCCAACGCAACAAAGAGTGGTCTGTCACCACTTTAAAGTGCGTTCTCTATATGTACACCCAAAACTGCTTACAGGCGTAAATGACTGCAAGGCATTCACGCTCAGTTACGGTGTAGTTCCTCTCAGCGGCTGAGAGTTTCCAGCTCACATACGCCACCAGATGTTCATCACCAAGTTCATCTACTTGCTTAGTATGGCTCCAATCGCCAATATTAAAGCATCAGTTTGTATAATAAACTCTCAGTCAAAATTCAGATATTTCAAAATCGGAGAATCTATCAATTACAAACGTAGCTCATTGAAGAATTCCTGCACTTCTTCATTCCATACAAATCCTTTCTTCAGATCCTTCAACAGACGAAATAAGGGCTCAGCTATTTGGGCAAAGTCCTGAATAAATCTTCTATAGTATCTAACCATCCTAAGGAACACTTGGATGCCTCAGACACTCTTTGGCACAGCCATTCATTTTATGGCTTCTATCTTCTGGGCTTTCAGCTGCAATCCACTAGAGTTGATCACTAATCCCAGATATTCCAACTCTTTTTGAAGAAGTGACACTTCCTCAGCTTAATCTTCAGGTTAGCCATGGACAGTCACTTGTGTACTCCTTCCCAGTGGTGTAGATGATCAGCAAACGTCCTACTGAATACAATGATATCGCTCAAGTATACCAGGACGCACGGCAACTTCAAGTCTCTCAGTATATCGTCCATGGCCCTCTGGAACGTTGCAGCGCATTGCATAGACCCTGGGGCATCCTCATCGGTTGGTATAGCCCTTGTATGGTATTAATCGCGCATTTCTCTTGGTCTTCTTTTGGCATATCAATTTGCCAATATCCTAAGATCAAATCCATCATGGAGAAATACTTCGCTTCTCTCAAATTGATCTTTCACATTGTTGATTCTTGGTAGGGGATATGAATCCTTCTTTGTAATCTTATTCAGCTTTCAGTAGTCAATCACCACCCAGTTGGAGCCATCCTTTTTCTTCATGTTAGAATCAGACTCATCCATGGACTCGATGACAGAACTAGAAGCCCATGCTTCACTAGTTTGCTAATTTCATTTTCACTACTGCTTTGGACGCTTTTGACTGTCACATCAGTCTCATCTAAATTGGCAAATCTTACCCGGTGTTGAATTTGTGGATCATATCTCTTGCACATCCCAAATCATGTTCATCCTGAGAAAATACTTCCCAATAATTTTTGAACAATTCAAGCACCCCTTCTTGCTGACATTCCATCAGATCAGCATGTTGCTCTCGATCAACCAATATGTTCTTACTCTTGGTTACCCTGGCTGATAATTTCTTCTCATTGAGGGTGGTTTTTCCTCAGTTCAGTTGTCAGGATTTCTCATCGTTTAGGTCCAAAACTCATAGACCATAAATAAATTTTTAATCTTTTATATATTATATAGATTTTTTTATTTTTATTTTGCAATGGAACTTGCAACACAAAAAAAGGTTCAGATGCCTCTATTTTCCCCTTCATCTAAAATGGGTCCTAGGTAACTATGACCTATCAGTTATCATGGTTCAAAATCTTATCCTCAAAGGATTTAACCATCCATTTGGTTCAGTGGTCCTCTTCTAGGACTTGATTAAAATCTCAGGACATAACCATTTAATGGTTCAGAGGTCCGCTGGGAATATTACAAGTATTTTCTCTTAGGATCAATACTTCAAATTAGTATTGACCTTCACTATATGACCAGCAGCGCTGTCTCTTCATGTATAGGCTACAATTGCCAATTTTGGCAATACTCTTGAATATTAGGCCTTCAACCCCGACTGGTATTTGTCCAATAGGTCCTAATTTCATCTCATAATTTGGCAACTGATTCTTGGAACCTCGTATCTTATTAGCCAACTGTTCTGTCCAATTATATAAATCGTTTTTTCTCCTGAAAACGATTTTTTAGCCTTCATGGCCATCCTTAATTACATAGGTCGTTCTGGCTCGTTAGCTTTATCCAATTTCTCCTGAATTGATGAACTCGTCTCCAGTTTCTTCTGATCATTGGTTGAATGTTATTAAGTCAAATGATTTTCACCACTATCTTGGATCAATCATTTCTTCTTTTGTCTTCGTTTCTTCATTGGTATAGCAATCCAATTCTCCAGATTGATTACTTCCTATTTCATCCAATGCCTCATTTAAACACTCTCTCCTCAGGACTAATTAGAGCAGGCCCAATCTAAACCTGAGTTGGTCCTGCTGTTCCTCTAGACTATTTTAAGCAGACCCAATTTAACCAAAGTTGGCCCTGCTGGTACTCTTCATCTCAAGTAGATGTCTGGTGGAACAGGTTTTCTTGCAGCACTAGATAGTTCCATATCTAGGCTGCAAGTCCTTTTCCCTGAACTTGAGTATCATCAATTTTCTTTACATGGAGCTCCACTTTTGAGCTGGGTGAACGCCAATGAAAATGATCCGCTTCACGTTTTTCTTTATTCTCGTTACTTTCCTCAGTAACTTATTTCCAGAATTGGAAACATCTTCATGTGACATCCTTCCAAGTTCTTCTACTCAACTACACCCCTGTAGTGAGCACAAAATTTGTAGATATTTATTTATTCTGGTTATTATTCAGCCAATAACCCCTAATAACTTATTACTGCATAGGTTCAGTTCTTGTGCATTTTGTCTGCGTTGTATAGTATAAAATATTATTGGTTTTTTAGTATGACGACTATTATCCATAGTTGAGTGGAATTCTTAGATCTCAGCCCAACGCTCAGCCAGTCTTCCCGCCTGAAATACTTGAAATGTCTTGATATAAGGATTTGTTCCCTCATACTGTCTAACCCATTATTATTTGAGATTCCCTGGTGATAGTTTCTTTGGTCCAACACACAGTTGGCAGCAATCCCAGATTGTTTCTCCTTCTTCTCTAGATCCCCACTCTGATCTTTATTCTTTTCCTTAAGAGTCTCCCAATTATTGCACGCAGCAATAATATCCTTGAGAAGGATAGAACAATTGAAAACTGATAATAGCTTACTCTTAAAACTATATACTGAATAAAAACTATAAAACTGTATATATGTAGTATTATCTAACTATTTTTTATTTTTTAGTGAATTCTAGGGAATTTATAGTGGGGATTAGGTTCTCTAACCCTTGGTTGACACCTTTTTTAATGAAATGGCAGCCGTTGCCATTAAATCACCCATCCTTGTCTTGATAGCGATGGTCTTCCCCATCTTGGCTAGGATTCCGTCATTGGACATCCTTGAGACCTAAACGTGAAGAGTCAGAAAACATGTCCCTAAAGTTTTCCTCTCAATCCAAGCAAACCAACCATATTTGGCTTCAACCTGCTTAGGTAATGGGACTTATTACCCATTAAGGCAGGTCATGAACCAACCAATCAATTTTCTAGTTGCAGGCGGCATCACTCACCTCGCATCTTGCTACTTACAATCCAAACAAGTTGGTGATGAAACCTGACCGTTCCTAATCAGTACACCTGATAGTTAATCACTATCAGATGCCCCTATTTTGTCTGCAACTTCGCCCAACGAGATCTTAAGAATTTGTCTGGATTAATCCCCAATGGATATGACCAGGTGAATATCCCAAATTCCCCCAAACATAGTTACTCCAAAATAGGATCTATTAATTTCCAATTCACATCATATTAGGGAATTATCCCATAGTGATTCCTGGTAATCAACAGGCTGGGAATATGGGCAAAAATACCAACAAAGGCATATCTTTAAAATAAAGAGTTTAATTAATTTAAAAATCTATAATTTTAATGGGGGTATTCTAAAGTTTATAATGTCTACTTTAAAAAATCAGCCAGCGGTGACCCCACTAGTCAGAAACCCTTTTCTATAAAAGTTATAGTGTGAGTTAAGATCACTATGCTTCTTATTTTTGAATTTGCTGCCCATAAGAAAGCTCAGTGATGGTTTATAGCTAAAAATTCAGTATGTTTAAAAAGTCTATAAACTGATTTGGAAATTGGTTTCTGAGTTGCAATGCTTTGAGTAAGTCAAATGTGAATGAAAGAGAAAACAGAAGCAAAAAGAGGAACCCCAAAACCATATCTAGTTAGCCTGATTGGACACTTCTTAGGGTTGATGAATATTGGTAATAGTGATGCAGCTTGAAATTTCTACCAAAATGAGATCTCTCATTATTAGTTTCAGCAGCTAAACCAGCCCTGGAAATATTTTGGAGGATATAAGGGGCACCGAAAATGGATCTCAGGTTGTTGGCGAGGTAACCTTAGGGTGGGTGTGGCTTTTTGGCTGTCAGGGCGTGTGGAACAGGTGGTCAGAACCCCGTTAGAATGCTTCTTCAGAAGAAAGATCTCTTGGGTCATATGTAAGATTTTCTCAAGGTAAGTTTTACTTAATATTGACGTTTTCATGAAGCATAGAGACCTTGGCACCACACAGGAAGGGTGCAACCCAGCTCATGCACTGTGTGGGTGATATCCTCACTATTCCAATGTGGTGTGGTGTGAGGCTGACGGTCCCTTTATTTTGAAGAGGGAAAGCTGCTTGATCTAACTAAAGCAGAAATGCTTTGTGATTTACATTTTCCACTTATTCCTTAAGTGTGAAAATCCAGCATCCTGCATCTTGTTCGTTTTTGTGTTATTTTTCTCTAGTGCTTAAATTTAAAAACAGAATCCTTTTTTCATAATTTAAATATATTCCATCCTCATTTAAAAAGACTCTAAACTAGCCAGCAACTAAAGTTGCGGGACAAATGTTGGGTATGTCGCCCTTGTGTTAAAATATAGGGACTTAACTGCTTGGTCACAAATATTAACCCCTAATTGATAACTGCATAGGTTCAGTTTGTGCACTCTTTTGCGTTGTCTGATGAAATATGATATAAGATTGATAATAGTATGAAGATTATTATCTGTAGTTGAATAGATAACCATTGTTGGTCCAACGCTTGGCTAGTAAACCCCCTTGAAATACTCTAAATATCCTTAGTAGGTATTTATACCCTTATCCGCCTAACTTGATCCACGCTTAGAACCCTAGTTTACAGCCTTTTCTCTGATATCATGGAGTCTCATGAAGTCAACAGCAATTCTCATCTAAGCTCAGCTTCTCTTCTTAGGATCCTCAATCCTTACTCTTATCCTACTAAAGAGTCCTCAATTGAAGCACACAGAAATAATTTCCTGAAAATCAATAGAAGTAAAACTTAATAATGAATTCTGCTGATGTCTTTTTTTATCAAATGAATTATCAGGGGAATTTATAGAAGGAATTCAGCGCCCAACCCTTGTTTGGTGCCTCAGCCTTGAAATAGCAGCCTTTGCCATAAAATTATCCTTTGACATCTCATCAGTGATGCTCTCCCCCATTTTGATTAGGTTTCTTTCATCAGACATCCACAAGACCTAAAACGGAAAGAGTCAGAAAATGTGTCCCTAACAATTTCTACTTAATCCCAGAAAATTAAGTGCTCGATTCACTAGTTGTAGGCAGCATCACTCACCTCAAAATCTCCTTAAATCCTAATCGGTCAGTGATGAAACTCAACTGATCCCAATCAGTACACCTGATAATTAATCATTGATAAACTATCAGATTCCCCTATTTCATCAGCAACTCTGCCTGATGAGATCTTTAAGCATTTACTCAGATTGATCCCAATTGGATCCAAACCTGAAAAATTACCTAAGATCCCCAAAACATTTTTTGAAATCAGGGTCAACCAATATCCAATTTACTTCACATTAGGGAATTATCCCCTTGTGATCCATGATAACCTAAGGCTGTAAAGATGGGCAAAAACCCAACACTATCCCCCTCTTGACTAGATTTCCAGAGAGAACAGGATTGGGATAGGAGAATACCACCTTGGATCAGGTCAAATATTTCTTAGTTTCTAGCGGAGCAATGTCAATCTGTACTAACGCTGCTCAGGACAGCCTTTGGCATGCAGTTCTTTTTCTCTTCCTCACACTAAAGCCTACTCAGAGCGTGGTCCCTATGACCTTCTGTAGTGCTGGGCTGATCAATTTACTCATGACAATACTGATCCTGGGATCCACTTTTCCCCCTTTAGGGCATATGACCTGCTGTCATATTAAAGATACTTGGTCCAGCGTTCTCAATTCCCTGATTTTCCTCCTCATCATTGACAGGATATTCTTGCCATAGATGTTTGTTTCATGGCTCAATTAAGAATATTCATTTATATTTTCTCTTGTTATTCTCTCATAATAACTTATTTGCTCATATTATTAAAATTCTTTTCTAAAAAAACTTATCTCTTTAAATTTTGAGATTAATATCTATAAAATAAGAGCTTGATTGATTATTGAGTAAATAATATAAAATTCCAACATCCCCCTCTAGTCCAGCTCATATGTCAAATTTGGAATCTCAGTAACAACTACTTGACAGCATGTCTGCTAAAGGTGTTCATCTCTTCCAACTGATGAGTTTATCTGAACAACAGAACCTCTCTATGCTCCTCCCAGTACTCATACTCCTAGTCAAATACCCATTGCCAGTCCTTCCATGGAATCATCAGAAATGGTATCCAACACTGACAAAACCAGGGTAGCAAACATCTTGAATGATTCATAACCAATTCTCCCTATGTCATAAATTTCTGAGTTATACTTAAAACCTCTTCTGGTTTTGGCTCCATTTGCAGATACTCCTACAATTATTGTAAACCTCCTGAAGCAGTACCCTCTGCTCTCAATCAATCATTCCTCACCAGATTGGACTTGCTTCCAGAGTTCCTTTTCTGACTTGGCCAGTTTTACAAACCAGCTGTTTTGTCAACTGAACTAGCCATCAGAAACCGCAAACATTTCAAATTTCCTTATGCAGAATTGAGGACTCAAGTAACCAAGGTTCTATCCATAGCTCTGAACCCCTCCAATATTGATAACATCCTAGTTTGAGATATTTCATCTTATGCTCTTCGCTTTGCTGGCCAGGTTCTTTGAATTTAGCCATGAAGCTTCCCGCCTCTCCCAGCTTCCATTGCCATTCTGCTTTCACTTCCAAGAAGCTCGTAGTCATTGTCTGCAGGATGCCATCTGCTCCCTGCATCACTATCTCGTTTCTAGCACATCCCATTGGTACCTTCCCATAATGACTTTTGATTGGGGGCATGATTTAGCAACCCCCACCTAGTATCTCTTGCTTGATGCCAGCTCATATGTCCAATGTTCTTGAAGAAGCCTGTCAGCAAGTGCTCAAGGCCAATCTTCCAGCTCCGGTGCCATATCTGGATTACTCAGGGTTATTTGCTGACTGCCTCTTCTTGTTCTGTTTTTTCCTCCCTGATCTAGGGTATTGCAATTAGCAAGTACTAATATTTCTATTTCTCTTCCCTCAGTCAAATTCTTGCAGGGATCAGCCTCCGCTCACAAACTTGGCTTCAAGTAGGTCTAGCCCTTGCTAGCATCCAATCTCACATAGATTTTGTCAGTTTATTTACACCTACTGTGATACATCCTCCCTCCCCCAAGAGGCAACATAGGCGGAATCATCCCCGTACTGAGGATGATCAAAAATAAAATTATAAAAATAAATCTTTTTTCAGTGCATTTTTAATATTCTTTTCCAGCTATATTTTTATCAATCTTTTTTTCTTTTATATAATGGACATGAACTTCACTCTGTTCTGTAGTCATATTTTAATTATTCCTCAAAAATAGATTTCAAGGTATACTTAGACCTACCAGTTATTTATGGTTCAGAGTTATTATTTATTAATAATTAACCTCTATTTTGGTTCAGTGGTCCATTTTTGAACTTAACCAAATTATCAGGACATAATCATTTCAATGGTTCAGTGGTCCTTTGGCAACACTCTTTTTTATTATTTTTATATCAATCCACTGCTTTAAATATTTAGCATGAAATTAATTCACTTTCCTTCCATCCAAGAGATTCTTGATGGAATAGGCATCTGTCACCATCTTGGCAATAAATATCAAATGAACCTGACCACAATGCATCTAACTTGTTTCTTCTCCCAAAACCATGTGTATTGCAATAGGAAACCTTTTCGCCTATTTAATATTCTGATAATGCCAGTTGGTTCTTATCATCCATCATTTTTGCTCTGATCCTTTTCTTCGTGGCCATATCAAATGCTTGCAATTGCCTCTTGATAAAAATATTCAACAATCAGATCAGGTACTGTGCAGCACTCATCCTCAATGTTGGTTCAACCACCAATCATAAAATCAGCAGCAACGCGCCTTACTTCCACATAAAAACTCAAACAGCGTTTTCCCAACACCATGTGATGACTTATTTTAAATGCAAACGTCATTAAACTAAGGTACTTCACCATGCAGAAGTTCTTCCTGTGACCAGCTTTCTCAGCGTCATGGCCAGCGTTCCATTGACCCATTCTACCAGTCCGTTTGTCTCCAGCTGATAAGGTGCAGACATGACTCCTTGGATCTCCATTAATTCATTTAATTGTTGGATCATGTATGATATGAAATTCGTTCAATTATTGCTCAACAAGACCTTCAGGCATCCATATCAATATACTACTTGATTAAGGATAAACCTTGCAGTGCTTGTAGCGTCTACTTTTCCAGGGCCTTTGTTTCACCCAGCTCATAAGATGGTCAATCGACACTATAGTGTATTTGACCCCCAGTACTCATGGTTAATGGTTCATCATGTCGATGGACACCATATGCCTTGCAAAATTCAGGGTGGACTAGTCAATATCTGGTTATGTTCTTTTGCAGCTTGTGTAACTGGCACTTAACACAACAAGCCAGATAATCCGTTACAACGTAGTTGATGGACTCCCAGTAATACTGGCAAGTGTGATCAGTCAGCTTCCAAAGGCCTCCATGCCTTACAATCTTATGCGCTGCTTGAATAATAGCTGCTCATTCTAGTGGCCTGGAAATAACGTCATTTTCTGTCAATAATATTAAAAAGTTGTTGATCAATGGTCTCAGTGTTTTCTATTGCTTTCCAAAGCACACCTTGGATTTCTAAGGGCACGTTTTCAATTTCTCCATCAACTATTCTCTTGAATAGCTCATTCACCTGCTGGTATATCACTTGAACCATTTGTAAGTTTGATAATCCATTCGCATTCTGATGAAAAGCTCCAGCTCAGTGGACTATCTCATAATCATAAGCCTGTAGTTTTAATGCCATTGGGCCAGTCGCCTTTCAGTTCTCTTAAATTGTGTAGCCAATGCAACGAGGAGTGGTCTGTCACCACTTTGAAGTGCATTCCATGAATATATATTCAATACTGTTTACATGCATAAATTATTATGAGGCATTCACGCTCAGTCACAGTATAGTTATTCTAAGCTGCTGAGAGTGTACAGCTCACATACGCTACAGGATGTTTGTCCCTGAGTTCATCCACATGGCTCAGTGCAGAGCTGATCGCCATTACTGAAACATCAGTTTGTATTATAATTTCTTTCTAGCACTAGTGGTGCCCAACCCAAAAAGGGGGAGCCGCCAAGCATCCTCAGTTTGTATTATAATTTCTTGATAAATTTTCTTGAATATTTCAATATTGTGGAATCTATTAAATACCGGCGTGATTTATCAAAAGAACTCTGGGCCTCATCATTCCAAACAGATCCTTTTTTGGACCTTCAGCAAATGGAAGAGTGGCTTGGCAATGCTTTCAAAAATCTGAATAATTCTTTGATGATATTTAATCATTCCAAGGAATACTTGGATATTTCAGACACTCTTTGGTACAGCCATTCGCTCTATGGCCTCAATTTTCTGGGCTTGTGGCTGCAATCCACTAGAGTTAATTATAAATCCCAATATTCCAACTCTTAATTAAAGAAGCGGCACTTCCTCGCCTTTATTATCGGATTAGCTGCAGATAGTCTCTCGAAGACTTCTTTTAAGTGGTGTAAATGGTCAGTAAATGTCCTAATGAACACATTTATTTTTGTCCAAGTACACTAGGGCGCATAAAAACTTCAGTTCATCCAATATGGCGTCCATGGCCCTCTGGAACTTTGCAGGTGCATTGCATAGACCTTAGGGCATCCTCTTCAGTTGATATAGCCCCTGCGTGGTAATAAATGTGCATTTATATTGGTCTTCCGTTGGAAAACTAATTTTCCAATATCTTAATTTTAGATCCATCACGTAAAAATACTTCACTTCTCCCAATTGATCAAGTGCATTGTCAAATTATGGTAGCATATCTGGATCCTTCTTCATTATCTTATTCAGCTTCTGGTAGTTGATCACCAACTGATTAGAGTTGTCCTTATTCTTCACAATTATTATAGGGCTCATCCAGGGACTTGCGATGGAACTAGAAGCCCATGCTTCACTAGTTTACTGATTTCTTCCTCCATTACAGCTTCAGCTGCCTTTGACCATCGATTCAGTCTCATTTTTATTGGTAAATTTTCCCCAGTGTCAACGTTGTGGATTACATTTCTTACACATTCCAAATCATGAGTTTCCTTGGTAATACTTCTCAATGCTTGTAAAATAATTTGAGCACCTCCTCCTGCTATCTGTCCATCAGATCAGAGAGTTTCTCTTGATTGACTAATAGATTGATGCTTTTGGTCACTCAAGACAGTAATCCCATTTCATCAAGGGTCCCAAAGTCGTGAAGGTTCCTCAATACAGCTTTTGGGATTAGCTGAACAAATGCGATGATCTGATTCTTCTCAATCTTCATCAGTTTTCACCCATATTTTCCAGGAGAACTCAAATTTATCCATGTCCTGACATAATCATTACAGAAGCCACTCAAGGCTCTACTATTGATTTCTTCTAGGGGCGTCTAACTTCTCCATACAGCAGCATAGGTATCTCCAATGTCAACCCCGTGTCAACTATAATTTGCAATATCAGCAGTATGATCCTTGTATTCTTTATCCTCAACGGAATTCCCCAAATTTCCAGGATTTCCATCGGCATTTCTTGTCACTTTTAGCCAACTAATTGGTAACGAATCAGGACAATGCCATCATTATGGATAAGGTTGATGAATTTATTCCTCCTCGTCAATGGAGCTTCCCCATCTTGCTAATAAACCAACAGTAACGTCAGACAGAATATGATCAGTTTATTATCCTCAAAGTTACATTTAACTCCATACTTCCGTAAAAACTCCATCCTGATCAGAATATCATAAGTTTGGTTGGCCAAAAATATTGCTGGGGCGGATGCTACTAAGAATTCAAACAGAGTGGTAGAGCACTATACACTTCACAGGAGATGACGGTATGTGGCCCAGCTGGCCCATATCCTTTATTGTGTTCTAGATCGGATGAGATCCACATCTTCTTCACCAGCTTGGTTGAGACAATATTGATAGGCGCTCCACTGTCAACTATTACCTGCACCTGTACTCAATTAAAAATTATATCTAAATACATACACTCAGAGTATTGTAAATTCATATTTACTGAGTATATAGCGACATTATTTTCTGAATTGAGTGTGTGAATTATTTATGCTGATAGATCAGATAGTGATTCCTTGATCACACTAAAGGGGATAGAAGGTTTGACTCATCTAATTTGAAATTGTTCAATTCTTCCAGATTCTCTGCAGATCGGATCTTGTTTAATAGTTGTTGGGCATATGGCTGAGCAACTTCCTTAATTATTTTGGGGTCAGTCCCCTTTGCTCCAGATCTTTTTACTGCATTGACATCCAAATTGACCACTTGATAAAGTTGGTCCTGCGCATAATCATCAACAAACAGATCACTAACGTCAATTTATTCATGCAGAATACCAGGAGGAACGGTTTTATTTATACTCTAGACTGTTCCCCATTTAGGCCACAGTTATTTTCCCAACTCCTGTGTGGGTTTGGCCTCTTTCGCCTGGACTACATTGATCTATTCCTTTGCCTCCTTTCAGTAAACAGCGAATTGTCCTCTTCCTCTGCACTAGTAACAGTGTTTTTCTTTTTTTCAATCTTCTTAAACACTGAGGGCTTATTTCCTGGCATGGTTAAATTATTGGACTCTTTAGCACACTCAGTCCCCTTGTTGGATTTGAATTTCATACTGGTCTCAGTTTGAAACTTCTATTAGGGGCATCAAATGTAGCTCCCAATTTACAGATGATCCACCATCTGCGAGGTGGTAATCATAGTAGCAAACATGGAAGATATCATCTGATATAAACTCTGATAGTGTTGAAGGGCCGCTTTCAATGTGATTCTTGCATTACAATTGTCCAGTACTTTTGATCTGACTAAAATCTGCGATTCTTGGTAAAGCATTTTGCAAATCTCACTAAGGATTCATCCTTCTGAAATTGGTTTCCCTTTAATCTTTCTTGCGCTTTGACATGTGCATGAAACTTCCAAATTCTTTCATGATGGCTGCCTCAGCCTCCGATTATGACCAGCTATCCACCTCTAGATGGTTTAACACTAAGATTTGAAAGTCAGTGTCCAAATAGCTCATCACTATCAAAACTTTATGATGATTGCTGTACCCAAACATTGTCATATCTAATAATTGGAAAACTGCTGGGTCATTATCTCAATGGAATGTAGGTATTTTAGATTTAGTTTTAAATTCCTCCAAAGTTTCTATAGCCATCATTATTGGTTCAGCTAATCAGCTAACGTGAGAAGTTATTTCAAGAGTCATCTCTGAATGACTTTTAATGCGGTCAGTTTATTTTGTGGAATAATTGACTTCCCAACTGGAGTTTTTGGGGTCCTTACTTCAGCGTCAGTCGCTGCATAAGGCTCATATTTACATTTATGAGTCTTCAATTCTTTGACTTGCTTCATCAGCCACCCTATATCTACACTGAATGCCCATAATATAAGATGATCCATTTCACATTCTGTTTTCAAGAATAAAACTTTTCAAACTAAACCTCCTTCCTTTTTCTTTAATGAAGTTACTTTTCCTAGTAACTCATTGCCAAAACTAGAAACATCTTTAACTCCACCCATGATATTGTTACCTCTCTCCTCCAAGGAAGCGACCTCTCAATGATCCAAAGAATTCAAGGCGTTATTATTGACAAATGCCAACACCGTCCAGAGTTTTCTTAACTCATTCTTGTATGACAACTTAGTGTATCCTACTCAACTATAAGCCCTGTAGTGAGCAACATTTGGTAAAATTTAGGGGCTTTGCTGAACGTTCATGAATATTTTCCCCTAATTGATAACTGCACAGATTCAGATTGTGCACTCTTTTGCATTGTCTGATAATATATGATATATGATTGATAATAGTATGAAGATTATTATCTGTAGTTGAATAGATAACCATTGTTGGTCCAACGCTTGGCTAGTAAACCCCCTTGAAATACTCTAGATGTCCTTAGTAGTATTTTATAACCTTATCCGCCTAACTTGATCTACGCTTAGAACCCTAGTTTACAGCCTTTTCTCTGAAATCATGGAGTCTCATGAAGTCAACAGCAATTCTCATCTAAGCTCAGCTTCTCTTCTTAGGATCCTCAATCCTTACTCTTTATCCTACTAAAGAGTCCTCAATTGAAGCACACAGAAATAATTTCCTGAAAATCAATAGAAGTAAAATTTAATATGAATTCTGCTGATGTCTTTTTTTATCAAATGAATTATCAGGGAAATTTATAGAAGGAATTCAGCGCCCAACCCTTGGTTGACACCTCTTCAATAAAATAGCAGCTGTTGCCATTAAATTCCCCTTTGTTTTCTCATCAATAATGGCTTTCTCCTCCCTGGTTAGGATTCCCTCATCAGACATCCTAGAAACCTAAAACAAAAAGATTCATAAAAGGTGTCCCTAACGTTTTCTACTCAATTCCAGAAAACCAACCATATTTAGCGAGCAACCTGCTTAGGTAATGGGACTTGTTAACCATTATGGCAGGTCATGAACCAACTGATCAATTTGCTAGTTGCATGTAGCATCACTTGCCTCACAACTCACTCTTTAAATTCCCAGTTGGTCAGTTATGAAACCCAACCAATCTCGATTAATACACTTGGTAGTTAATCATCAATCAACTATCAGATGCCCCCTTTTATCAGCAACTCTGCTCAATGAGATCTTAGCATTCACCTGGATCAAATCCTGACAGACCTGAACTAGACGTATTATCTAAAATGCCCCAAACATTATTAACCTGAAATTGAGGTCAACCAATATCCAATTCACTCGCTATAGGGAATTATCCCCTAGTGATCCATGGTAATCTAGACGGCTGAAAAAATGGCAAAAATCCCAACACTTTGGCTACTACATTGGTTTATTGTTACCAATGTTAGACAGGAAATAAAAAATGTCTTAAACATACTAAATGTCATCTTGCATTACCTCACCTTCTAATCTACCATCTCCACTTACTTATTTCCCCCTAAATTGTAATGGTGGTACCTTGTGGCCTTAGGATTTTTCTGGGTGCAAAATCCACAATTGAAGCCAGTTTATTTTTTTAGCACTGGTGGTGCTCAGCCCAAAAGGAGAACCACTATGCTTCTTTATTTTGCAAACTGGCCAAACAAAGGGATTATCATAAGTAAAAAATTCCTAATGTGGCACCTCAGCTAACAGCTTGGAAAGTCATATCAGAAGGTGAGGAAGCTTTGAGGAAACTTTTGTCTGGAACACGCTTTAGCTGGCAGACCATGGCGGACAACATTGCGGTAGGAGCATCAGCAACATGTGGCATAAGGAAGTATAATTGTCAGTTCTCTTTGTTAATGAGGCCGGCAGTGTCCATTGCCTCAATGTATTGAGCAAGTTGATCCTTGAAAGCCAACTTATTACTTAGCAAACCAGTTCCCTGACGACTACCTTTTGCTGAATATTGATTGACTATTATACAATGGTATTACTTAAACTTTATATTATCTAAAAATTTTATTATTTCTTAAGCCCTAAACCTAAAAATTCTGATTAAAAAATTTAAAAATCATTTGCTAACAACAACTATCTAAAGATATGATAACATGTAAGCATGTACTCTCATACGCCCAAATTACTTATAATTGAAACCCTATCAAGATGACATCCTATATTTGTGTTGGCTCATTATTATACTAGTTAGAACATATTAAAATTTAAAATTATTTTGAGTTACGCCAACCAGAGTACAGACATTACTGAAACAAAAATATTAGAACAAACCAACCCTAAACAACCTGAATTAACCTCCCAAATGAGCAGCGAGCCACACAAAAATGAGAACACACCAACCTGTGGTAAAGCGGTGGGCTGCTTATCCCACCATGTCGGAAGGTGAAGGGGGGTCAGGGGGCACATTTGCGGGTTCCTCATCATATAAAACGCGGTCTAAGGCAAAGAGCCAAGGCGTGTGGCTAACAGCAATAAGCGGGGCAAGATTTTAGAGGATTGGCTGGTCATAGAGTTTTAACATCATCATAGATTGCGCTCAGGTAAGTGGACAAGTATTTCTCCACTTGAATGTGGATAGCAGGAAGCTGTGAATAAAAGCGATGCCAGCACAGGTTACCTTTGCTTTGGGTTTTAAAGCAGCAATCACTTTCTGAACAGAATCTGCGGCGTTTTTATGAAGCTGGAGAATGGTTTTTTTGCTCTGTGGGGGCAGGCCGTGGCAAGAATGGGAGAGTGGGAGACCTTTGGCTAGCATTTTCACTATGTAGGTAATAGCATTGCAGATGAAACATGGCTTGGGTTGGGCAGCAATTGCCACAGCAAAATGGTGTTGGGTGCATAACAGATTGTCATGCATCCGTGGGGCAAAAAACGCTTAAGGATCTCAATGGGGGTTCATGTAGGACTAAATTATCTCATGTTGACTTTGGAGTCTTCAACCAATTATACCTGATTTGTCAGTTCTATTTAATGAGGACCATGGGTTCATGTCATACAATGATGTGTTTTCCTTAGTAAAAATGTCCGAGACAGAAGATTAAGTTGGAGCTTAGGAGAAAATTGTTGTCCAAGCCGCTTCAAGATTGGTGGGAGCATTAGTGGGCAGGGCTTGGGAGGGTCCTGATTGGCTACTACGGATGCAGCAGCAGGTTTTGGAGGAGGGGGTAGGATTGCACCCCATTCCCAGATAACTGTGGGGTAGTTAGAAGATGGACAGCCAGTGGCTGAGACTGTAGAGATGGTGGGAGCAGCGAGGTAGGGACAACTATGCTATGAGTGATTCAACTCAAAACAGGATGGGTAGATGGTCCACCCTCCTCAATGCGGGCCCATACTAGTTAGAATATAAATAATCAATCAATTGACAATAGTTTTAATTATTAGACCTAAATAATGCAGCTATTATTAATTAACTTAAGGCCAAGTTTCAATGCCTATCACTATAATATAATTTAACTAGTAATGTCATGTTGAATGACTTAATAGTGGGAACCAACGCTAAGGATAAGGCTGGGTGACTGGAGGCCCAGAAGGTAAAACTTCAGGCTCTTCCTGACTTTAAACACACATTAAACCAACGCTGGGTACAAGAAAAATATGCCCAGAATTGGTACTAATAGGGTTTAAAACGCCCAGCCTCTTGGCTTGGCCCAGGCGTTGAAACGAATGATCTACATAACAAATGAAGATGGTTCAATTTGGTTATTTGGAGAAGAGAGGGTTCATATCTAATTTGAGTTACAAAATCATGTGCTTGGGTAGAATACAGCTTCAATCAATCACTAAAGTGAAGGCACTTTCGGTGTATTTTACTGAATCAGATGGGAGCATTTGACTATTGGAGTGTCAAGGCTTGGATACACTTCCATAGACCCATAATTACCCCAACTCTTTTAAATATGTTTTCCACGATAAACATTCCTTTCTGGTTGACTTTTCCTAATAATAATTTTCCCGTTTGTCTTTTTTATTATATGTTATTCCAAATGATCCTGTGCGCGGACCCCTTTGAGGAGGTCTCACACTACATTAACCATTCCATTTCCACTATGATGAGCATATCCCCTCATGCACCATTGGTTCGCCCAGGTATCCTCCAACCTGGGACAATTACTCCTTTTTCCCTTGTGCACTGCATCGTTTTTGAGTGGTTATTTATCTCATTTCTCTCCTTTAGCTATAATTGCTCCAGCACCCTCTGCTGGGCGCTAGTAGCTTTGTTATTATTGGCTCGTTTCCTTGTGTTGGGTCTGTGCACCGAGCTCCACCACGCTGGAAACAAAAGAGCTATAGACAGTCTCCTTACATTAGTCAACCAACCACTTAAATCTATGTGCACAAACTTTTTCCGTGTGGAACTTTTCTGAAGTGGAAACAGTGGGCGCCAGCTGTGGGCTTTGGCTGTCATTAGCTGCACCGCTGTTTCCTATTTTTACTGAAGGTTGGAGAAACTCAGCGTTATTATGGTTGCCTCTAACTGGAAAGTATCCACCCTTCATGCTCGTACCTAGTGGATATGGACGCTTAAGGTCAAAATTTGTGATTCCCTGACTTTCCGCTAAATATATCAATTTCAAATTAAATAAATGAGCTCTCCTCTGACAGCGCATTCAGACAATGCCAGTGGAATCAGTGCAGATGGCCTGGGGGTGTTGGCCTTGGATAACGTCAGTCCTTCCGTTGCAGTTGGGGGAATATGGTCATTCATGTCTAAAAACGCATTTTATGATGATAATCAAATCTAAACCTCTGAGCCGTTTATTAGCTCTTATGGCCTGGATGAGAACCCTATTCCAGTATATCAAATCACCCCTGAGAACCCTCGTTTGACCCCTACCATGATCCGTGGCACTCAGGAAGTGGAGAAAGAACTTCGTTATAAATATGATAAAGTATATGCACCTGCAGAAGGCATGGTGGGATATGTGGCCTCAGTAGTAAGAGTGGCCAACTATCCCTCCCCCTTATATGATTCCAAAACATTCCTTGATGGTGTGCTAGTGCCAGAGGATGAGTTTGTTGGTGATGTTCTGGAGTTGTCTGCTATTAATCAAGACCATTCAGGGTTTTTTCTACTGTCTGCTACCCTTTCATCCCCTTTAGGTAAATTCAGCACCACTATACAAGTGGATACTGGTGCCTCTTATAACTTTATGGACCAATGCCTAGCCGATTACTTTGAGCTGAGTTACTTGCCAGGTGGTATGGCTAAGGAAGGGGCGTCCCAAGGTATTCCCACTCTGAATATTAGGGGGACAGTGGACTATCAGGGTATCAAGTACCACTTGTCCAATCACTTCCAGGCTGTCAAAAATCTCTTGTTCCCTATCAATTTGGGAGTAGAGTAAAGCGGAATTGACCTTAAAACCAACTTGAAAGAGCATACCCTATCCTTTACATTAAAGAATGGTCGCACATTAGTTCTTCCCTTGTCAGAGGGTAACGCCTGGGCGAATGCCCCACTGGCCTCACCTTCACCCTTTTAGCCTTGCCCCTTTGCTAAAACCCTCAGGAGAAGTTCCTATTTTTTAGCACTAGTGGTGCCCAACCCAAAAGGGGGAGCCGCCACGCATCTTTATTTGCAAATGGGCCAAACAAAGGGATTATCATAAATTTAAAAATTTCTAATATAGCCCCTAGGTTATCAGCCTAGGAAGCCATATAAGAAGGCGAGGAAGCTTTGGGGAAACTTTTTTCTGGAACCCGCTTTAGCTGGCAGACCATGGCGGACAACAAAGGGGTAGGGGCATCAGTGACATGGGTCATGAGGAGGTATAGCTGCAGGTTTTCTTCATTTATGAGGCCAGTGGTATACATCGCCTCAACGTATTGAGCAAGTTGATGCTCAGCGAAAGTGATGGGAGTCAGCACACAAGTGAAAGACTTGATACTCTTTTGGGTTTGGGGATAGTTGTGGTCAAAAAGAGAGGTTTTAGCCGTATCAATGCAAGTGCAGATCGCACCAAAAGTGAGCTCCTCAATCTTGTATTTTGCATCTTCCTCAATATCATTGGGAAATTGTGGATAGGAATACCCTCAACCAGGGGTTCCATCGCCCCATGGAGTTGCTGGCGTAGTAGGGTGTTATTAGAAGTTCCTATACCTTCTTGTTTGGAGGGGTTCAAATCCTCTTTTGATGCAGCATCTGCTAGTGCACTCCCTGAGAACTCTGAGTTCAATTGTGACTTCAAGCTCACTGTGGATATGGTGCGTATATCTTCCTCCATTTACCCATTGACTGTCCGGGAGGAAGAGGCGTTGGATGTGTGGGTAAAGGATCAGTTAGCTAAAGGTGCGATTTTTCAGCGAATCTCCCCCATATGCTCCCCACTTCTCTTTGTTGAGAAGTCTGATGGTACTCTAAGCCCATGCGTAGACTATGGGAATCTCAATAACGTTACTGTACCAGATCTCCATCCCATCCCTTTAGATTCTCAGATCGCGCGCTATGTAGAGAAGGCTGAGGTTTTCTCTAATCTGGATTTCTCAATGTGTTAATCAGATTTGGATTAAAAAGGACAAGAGTGGTTAACCGCATTCCATACCAGAAAAGGGCTTTCCAGTTTTGGGTCATTACCTTTGAGCTTAAGAATGCCCCTGCTATCTTTCAACGCTACATTAATGCAGCGTTGGGGGACTTGTTAGGAGTATGCGCGGTTGCCTACATGGATGATATCCTGGTTTTTCCCCCGATCATGAGTCCCATGCAGTACACCTTCAGCAAGTGGTGGAGAGGCTGAAGGCAGCCAGCCTTACGCTCAAGATCTGTAAATGTGAATTCTTCAAGTCCCAGGTCACTTTTCTGGATAATGTCATGTTTGACCAAGGCCATATGATAACTCCTGACAAGGAGAAGGCTACTCATGAGTGGCCCACCCCCATCTCAGTCAAGGAATTGAGGAGCTTTTTGGGGACGTGTACTTTCCTCAAGAAGTTCACGCCCAATATCTCCGAGATGGCAGCTCCCTTATATAATGCTAGCAGTGCCAAGGTGCTTCAGTGGTCCCCTATTTTGGAGGATGCTTTTCAAGCGGTGAAGTGACCCTGTTATCCACGTCCATCCTTCGCTATGTCGACCCTGCAAAGGAGTTCATTGTATCTTCTGATGCTTCCAACTTTGCCATAGCGGCTGCTTTGTTACAAGTGGGCGAAGATGGGACTGAGCATCCAGTGGGAAATTTTCTAAGAAAATGTCTCTGCCTGCTTTGAACTACTCCATTTATGACAAGGATTTAATAGCAGTGGTGGAGGCGCTGACTTATTGGCGTCACCACTTACATGGCTCCTCCCAACCATTCCATGTACCTACAGACCACTGGGCCTTGCTGTACTACCGCGCTCCTCATGCCCTAACTTCACGACAGAACAGTTGGCATGAGACCCTTGCCCAATTTGCATTTTCTTATAAGTTCACCAATGGCAAGGAGAATGGTTTGGCGGATGCTTTAAGCCGCAACCCTGCTTTGGCTCCCAATTCAAAGGAGGTAGAAATTCATAACACCCGGTTGATGATTCCACCGGTAAGATTCTGCCACAACTTCCTGATTCCATGGGTAACACGCCAGCGCTCGCATCTCTGGAAAATGAAGCAGAATATAGTTTGTTCAGAAATGTAGTTCTTTCTCTGCCGTTATCAGCAGAATATACTGTGGATCTCGCAAAGAGCGCTCTGATAAGGAGGACTTATCCAGTAAGTATCACGTGAAGTATGAGATGGTGTGGTTTCAGGGGAGCCTATGGGTTCCTGCTGGACCACTGCGCCTGGTAATCATCCGGAGCCATCATGATGGAATCACCATTGGCCATCCTGGGAACGCAAAGACCTTGGAGTTGATATGTTGCACTTACAATTAGAAGGTCTTGCCTGCTCAGATGGGACGGTATTGTAAAGAGTGCCTGATCTGCAATCAAATGAAACCCAATCAGCAACCTTTAGTGGGTTTGTTGGTACCAGTCCAAAAGGCTTAAGGGCCCTGGACTTCCCTATCGGTGGATTTCATTGTGGAATTACCCATTTCTGATGGTTATGATGCCATCATGGTGGTGGCAGACCGCTTTACAAAGTTCGCCCACTTTATTCCTTGCATAATGACCATAACCACTGCTGAGATGGCCAGACTCTTCGTCACACATGTATTTGCACTTCATGGGGTTCCTCAAGAAAATCATTAGTGATTGGGGACCCCAGTTCACCTCCATCTTTTGGGAAGAGTTGTGTAAGAATCTTCAGATTCGCTCTTGCCATTTGACTGCCTATCACCCTCAATTAGATGGGCAGACTAAACGAGTGAACCAGTGCTTGGAACAATTTCTGCGTTGTTACACCGTCGCAGATCATTCAGATTGGGTTCCTCACCTTCCCATAGCCCAGTTTAGCTACAACACTTTGCATTCATCAATTGGTTGTTCACCCTTTTTCGCCAACCATTTCTTTAACCCCGCCTTTAACATGGAGCCCAACTGTGGTTCCAAAGCTGAAGCGGTGGTGGACGTTGCTAAGACCATCAAGAAGGTCCACCAAGGGGTTTCCACAACTTTGGAGGCGGCTATATTAGTTTATAAGGAGAACGCTGATGGCAAGCGCTGAGTGGGTTCAGCATAAAAGTAAGGGGATCTCGTGATGCTTGATGCTTGTAAAATCCCTATCAAGCAGCCATGCAAAAAGTTGGGTATAAAGAGGATTGGTCCTTACACGTCATTAGAAAGGTGGGCCATGCCTCATACCAGTTGGATCTTCCCTCCGCGTTTCAGATCTTTCCCATTTTTCATGAGAGTAAATTGACGTTGTTCAAGGGCCATCCACTTGACACTCCCAAGGCTCATCTTACTGATGGGGCGCCAGAGTGGGAAGTGGAAAAAATAGTAGCCTCCCGCCATGTTAAGAGATGTCTCAAGTACCTGGTATCCTGAAAGGTGTTTGATGCAGCTGAGAACAGTTGGGTGCTGGAACAGGCCTGTGTACATGCCCAGGACCTGATTGAATCATTCCATAATCGTTTCCCTGAGGCTGCAGGATCAAAGCCCTGCCAGCCATTGCTGCTATGAAGTTATCACTTGCACATAAGAACTTCTCCTTAGTGAACGTCCTTGGAGGGGGTGGAGCCCAAGAAGGAGGAGAGGGTAATGTTATGGTTGAATGACTTAATAGTGACAGCCAACGCCAAGGATAAGGCTGGGTGACAGGAGGCCCAGAAGGTGAAACTTCAGGCTCTTACTGACCTTAAACACACATAAAACAACGCTGGGTACAAGCAAATTATTCCCAGGTTGGTACTAATAGGGTGCAAAATGCCCAGCCCCTTGTCTCAGCCCAGGCGTTGAAACAAATGATATACATAATGACAAAGATGGTCCGATTTGGTTAATTGGAGAAGAGAGGGTTCAAATCCCATTTGAGTTACAAAATCATGTGCTCAGGTAGAATACAGCTTCAATCAATCACTCAAGTTGAGGCTTAACAGTGTATTTTACCAAATTGGATGGAAGCGTTTGCCTATTGGAGCGTCAAGGCTTGGGCACACTTCCACAGACCCATAGTTACCTCAACTCTGTTTAAATATGTTTTCCACGATCAACATTTATTGTTGGTTGACTAATACTAATAAACAATTTTTCCGTTTGACCGTTTTATTAGATGTTATTCCAAATGATCCTGTATGAAGACCCCTTTGAGGAGGTCTCACGCTACATTAACCATTCAATTTCCACTATGATGAGCTTATCCATTATGCACCGTTGTTTGCCCAGGTACCCTCAAACCTGGGACATTTACTCATTTTTCTCTTGTGCACCGCGTCGTTTTTGGGTGGTTATTTATCTCACTTCTCTGCTTTAGTTATTAGTGCTCCAGCACCCTCTGCTAGGCTCTAATAGCTTTGGTAATAACAGTTAGTTTCCTTGCGTTGGCTCTGTGCACTGAGCACCATCATGCTGGAAACAGGAGAGTTATAGAAACTCTTTTTACAAGTATCAAGTGTTTGTTAAATTTGTAATAACTCAGTTTTTGAGGATTCCATAATCTTTCCAAGCATACTAAAAGTTAGCAAAGCTGGGTATATAACATGAAGCTTTTGGATAAAGCTTAAACCCTTAATTTGCCGTCATATGACACTAGATAAATGGAGAACTTAGAGTGGAAATTGGGAGAAAATGGAGATAGCATCAGGTATAACCATAAGAAACTATTGTTTGAAAACAGAAGTAAGTTAACTAGATAAAAGCTACCATATTTAATTTTTTTCTTATATAACGCTCTTTTGCTTTTTTTGAAATTTTCATCTAAAAATAATATTTAATAAATAAGAAATAATAGGGTGAGTTACTATACTAACATGGTAGCAGTAACATGCCTTGACTAATTATACTTGATGTTATTATCAAGTGAACTATCTGTAATTTGTTATATACATTAATAGACAAATAGGATTCCGCTTTTCATATCAAAGAGGGAGAACCAGCTTCTAATAGTTGATAAATTTTCACCACTGGAGCTCATGGATAATGAATATAGTATTTACAAAAAGAATCAAAGACGCCCTGATTTAAAAATTCCTTCTTGACTAATTACTCAATTTATAGGGAATACTGAAATAACTGTGTTCTAAAACAATTGGAACATGATAAGGTCTCTTACCCTGATAAACTAGTTTCATAAGGAGCACTTGAGTTTCTAGAGCAGCAACTACTTCAGGAATATGGTTGATACAAGCCACAAAAGTCCCCAAAGATGCCCATCTAATTGGCAGCACAAATAAGACTCCACTTAGTCAAAAATCTGACCTGTAAGCAGTTGAGATCTGCATAAATTATAATAAACTAAATTGTAAAAATAACTTCTAATATATAATTGAGTTGTGCAACCTAACACTAAGAATTTGCTATTTACAATTTCTTGACATCATGATGAAATCAATAGTTTGTTAATCTCTAGAATTAAAATAGAAATCCCATGGGCCACTTGAGTGTTTAGAAGCTCATTCAAAAATGTCCAAAATAGTTTGGAAGTCAGTCACATTTAAGTCACATGGGTAAACGAAAGATCAATTAAATTCATTCTAGGTTGGTGACCAAATAGTTTTAAAAAAAGAAAGACCATCGTTAGTAAAAGATTCAAAACCTTCTTTTGCAACATCTATGGGATTTCCTAGAAGAAAAAGGAGTATAAAATGATTAAGTTACCTGTTTGACAAAAAACTATAAAATATGCAGAATTTATGCAGTTGCACAATGAAAGGGGAACAGTTAAACATGACATCAGAATAATAAAGGAAATGGCTTAGGCTGAGAGCTAAGTTTTCAAGTTAAAAGAATGTCCTTAATTAATAAATTACTAACTGGCACATTTACTTTGAGTTTTAGTAAATTTGTCAGCATAGATTTTTACTTAACATGGAGATACTAAACTGATGATTAGAAAAAAATGTCAAAGATGTCAATGCCAATAATGGTTTAAAATATTAAATCTTAACGAATTCAAGGATCAACGACCTTAGCAAAGACAAGACTTAGCATATACCTGGCTTCTGACGCTTCGCTTCCCCATATAATGAATCTTTTTTACATTAAGGATGGAAAATAAGGGTCATGAGGCCTAGGAGAATAATATTAAGCAGCAACTCAGGAATCTAAGCAATTGCTGGTATCTTTGTGACTAAAGTAAGTTTGTCAATGGTCAAATCCTTGAACACTTAAAAGACAAAAGATTTTGGAATGAGACATGATACTTGCTAAGAAAAACACAAGAACACTCTGGTAAAAATTGGTAATCTTCCCACCCTTGATGTAATGCCCCAGGGCATGGTTCCAAGCATTCTGAAATAAATAGTTCAGCACACAATAGAATTATTGTAAATAAATCCATACATGTGTTGCCTTGGATAACAATAACTACGCGGTTTCATTTTATAACTCACCATTAATGATACTGATAGTGCCACCACTTTCACCAAAGGATTCATTAAGTCCATGTATTTGATAGAAATCATAATAAGTGTAGACAATTATTTAGATGTTTGAATTAACGGAGTATAAAGCTTATAATGCCACATCCTGTTGAAAACCCTAACTATGTCAAGGTCAAGGAGGTGATTCCGCTAAATTGTTTGTCCCAAAAATGGTTATTCATATAGCCATTTTATATACTATGGTTAAAAAAGTTTGAGACAGATGCTAAGTTTGCAGATCAGTTCTATTGATTACAAGCAATACTTAACGCCAAGGCCATGATCAATTTTATGAAAAGATTGCATTGCTTTCTGCAATGCAACTTTACAAGATTTTAATAATAAAGATTTTACTCACATTAAATCAGAAATTTATCAAACTATGAATTAGTTGAATACTCAATTTACTGTTCTAAACTAATGAACCCTCAACACAGGTTCAGAGCCAGAGTAAATGGGTAAGTCAGAGAAACTGGTTAAAAATTAGAAACAAGCCTGATATTACATTGTAAGTAAATTGTCCCAGACAAGTTTATAAGGGCGCTTCACCCAAAATTAATTTTCACCTTTTTAATTGAAGTAAAAAAGTATTTACTCTTGCTTTACCTAATAACAGTATAAAAGTAGTAAATTTAAAAAACCTTAAGTGGGGAGGAAAAGGAAGTGCATAAGAGAAGTGGGGTGTTCTCTTGTATCTGAAATCCTAGTCCTACCAATAACATTACAGGAACTTGAAAACATGGCTTTTACATTAGGGATTAAGACTCATATTAATGTTCCATTGTTTTCTTTATATCACCTACAATTATGCTCATGTTGTGACTCATAACCAGAAGAAGGGTGATAGAGAGGAAATTGATATAGTCACTAGGCCTTACATACAGCAGTATATTAAGAATTTATCAGTGGATGGTCCAAGTCAAAGAAATGACACCTTTAATTTTTAAAGGTTGTATATAGTGATGCCCATTGATAAATTAATGGGTTCTTAGATATAGCAACACCTGAACCATACATTGACTTCTGAAGATTGATCTTATAGACCCTTCTAATTCTGAATGTTTATTATTATTCAAATTGTACATATAATATTGCTTAAGTGGCCGCTTGCTTAAGGGTGCTTATGATCAGGGCTGGTTACTTACAATAGTCATTTTTCACAGAGTACACCATCTAAAGAATTCTGGCCTAGCTCTTCTGTAACTGGGACTTTTCTCATAGTTCAAAGCATGTCCAACCATGTTAAAGCATTGGTGTTATATATACAGAAGCTGCTTCTAAGCACAACTGAACTCTCTCAATATCTTCTGACACTAGGAAGGCTAAGTATTAACCGTTTAATGACACTGCTATATTTGGCCTTATCAGAACCAAAATATATTGGCAATAATAAAGGAAGATTCTGTAAAAGATATTGCCATATTGGCATATATTGTTTATTTTGAGGTAAGCAAACCAGGGCACAGATACTAAAAAAGAAACTCATTGGACTAAAATGCTCAAGAGAGCAGAATGGCACTTGATACTAAATAAAAAGCAAAACCAACTAAGCTAACAATGGCGTACAGCTAGCTGACCATGGCAGAGGGGTGGGGGAATCAGGGGGCACTCTCTGGTGGCATTGTCATGGAGTAAGGTGTGGGCTAAGCAGGAAAGCAAGGGCGTGGGGCTTTAGCATTATAATGCTCAATATCACCCAAGGGAGATATAGAGAAGAAATTGTGCGATACAAATAAGGTGCATTATGTATGACAAGATCATGCCTAGCTTGAGTATGAGTGTCTGAGTGTGTGATAAGGGTAGTAATGTTTATGCGTGCAATCTTATCTTTATGGTTATGAGATACCGTCACATCTTTTAGGATGAATTTTTGGGAATTTTTATGGAAGTTGAGGAGTTCACGCTTACCTTCAGTGGTAAAGGTTGGTGGGAAAATTGGGATGATCTAAACCTCCTCAATTGACACAACAGTATTAGCTGCAGCTTTTAAGAGGGGACAACAGTTAGGTGAGGCGATGCATTGATTGTGAGATGATAATTGGATAATAATGGTATGGCGTATATTTGTGGGGAGTAAAAATGAGGTAAGAATTGGACGTCATAATCCAAGTTCAAAAACTGATTAAGATAAAGGCTTTACGTTTTATGAGATCCCCAAATTTAAAACCTCAGCCAATATGCCCAAGGATTTTAGTCAAATTTGATCAGGGCATTGGTATAATAGTAAGGGTGAATGTGCAAATGTGAAGCTGCTTGGGGGAAAATTGTGGGTTAAGACTTTTTCTGACTAAATGAAGGGTGAACTGATAGCTGAGGTTAGTTGAGGAGGATGGAGGAAAGATTTTGGGGTGATGATCTGAAGTTTGAACAGTTGGAGGGGTATAGGAAGCAATTTACTCCAAGGTATATTCTGCTAAAGCAGTTTCAGCGTCAGAGTTGGCATAGGAAGTTTATCTGGCAGAAAGACAGCAAGACATGAAAAGATCTGAAGTAAAGCAGACAGGAAAAATTTGGTGTCCATTGTTGGCGCAAACTCAAAAATGAATGAGTTCAGACGCAACATGGAACTTTGAGGTGTTTTCTAGATGATATTTTCATGTAAAGGGCTGATAATAACAGTAGCATGGCTAGTCATGAGGCGCTTAGCACCACTAGTGATAGTGAAACTGAGGATGGGGCTCAAGTCATAGACTGGGAGCCCTGACATCAACTCTTTATGCAACATACGGGATTGGAAATGATATTATCAGTTGCCAAATTTACTTCCATTGTGGTTTTGGTTGGTACGTGAGTATGATTTATAAGGAGAAAATTTTGTATATAATATTGGTTTTTGCGCTGACACGTCTTCTTAAGAGGTAAACCCAACTTCAAAAAAGCCCTTAAAAGGTCGGAAGTCAATGATTCCAGATGGCGCAATAGTAGCAACGGCAAGCTCAATTATTGCCTTGTTGACATAAAGGAATAATCACCCATATCTAACTCAGATTCTAAATAGTTTGATTCAAGAGGGAGTGAGAGGGTTGAGGGGATTAGGTGGGTGCGCGCAAGGTGGAGAACTAAGTCCTTTGGATGACATAACGGCGGTTTGGGCTAGTGGGACTAGTCAAACCAGTCTGAACGCGTTTTCTGGTGTGGTTAGAAAATGCTAGAGGGGGTTTGCTGCTACCACACATTGGAGCAGCAGGCGTGTGAGCTGATGGCATCAAGGTTGAACTAGCTAACAGGTTTTTGGATCTGTAAATTTACTTTTCTGTAAAATCACTCAGAAAATGATTCCAAGAGGAAAGATAAAATTGTCCTACTTAAATAAAAGAAAAAGTATATATAGAGCACAGGGGTTTTGAGTTGTTTGAAGTTAGACTTGATTTAGCTCAAATTAATATTTCCTTAAAGGGCAATTGTGCATTTGCAGCTTAGTATCAGGGCCAGCAAATTCCGATTGCTTGATTCTTTGTGATATTCTGGGATCTTTGCTTAAATCTTACTGTAGATCTTTAGTCTGTTTGTGAATGCTTAAATTCTCTGCGTTAAACAGTGGCTCTTGGTGTTCTTGTGACCCTTTTGGCTGTTGCGGCAGCCTGAATCATTGTTCATCTCAATCAAAGGCATGTACAAAAAATTTTCTTCCTGCTTTGGAAAATTTGTATCACTCAGTTATGTAAATAAAGTAATTCTCATTAAAGCAGGATTACATTAAGTCTAAAGCAGCGGTGGTTGAACATAAAGGTATAAAAGGAGCTCTTCAAAGGTGTCATCTGTGATGTCATGCGCATAAACTTTAGTACTGTTGTTTATACTTATGCATCCTCTGACTTCATATTGACTGGCTGGCAAATTATTGTGATGGTCAAGAGGGTATATAAAGATCTACATTGTCAGAAATTTTGATTAGATAGAGCCTATAAAAGGCTTTGAATTTTGTAAAAAATTTTATTCACTAGCCAAATTAGTTTCAAACTTGATTGTTGTTATGAAAAAGCTAATTCATTAGTACTTATATCAGTAATACTAAAAGGGGGTTCTAAGAGGGGTTTTCTATAAGTCAAGTATTAAATACTTGTTGACTTTTCAAGATTACCCTCCCCAAGACAAGACCTAGGGAAAGACTTAAAGCGTTATGCATGGACTCAGTTAAAAGTGATATGGGCGGTATCATTCAGTTATAATAATCAGTTCATCTTCACATGAAAACAGTAGTATATCCTAACCAGATGGTCTGTAAATTCCTAGGTTGTCCTCCGCGCACATGATAGAACATCACTTACTGTCCCATTTCAAATATGGTGTTGTGATTGACGTTTAGGCTTGAACTACAACTGCACAGATAAGGATACTCTTAAAGAATTATAAAAGGAATTGTTTGAAGATAGTAGCCTTAAAATTAAACCAATAGAGAATTTTATCATCTAATTTTTTGTTAAATCCGCTTAAACAAGCTAGTTAAAAACAACCTCCCTCAAATTGAGACTCACATCATTATAAACTGTACTCAAAAATATTGGCAGTGCATAATCATTCTGGAGATGGTAGAAACCATTGCCTAAATTTAGATTAATAGCTCTACATTTTTTTCTATACTGGCTTGTGGGCAAGGGGGTAATTAAATTTATAGAAAAGTGGATTTGTGTTTACATGCCACAAAGCCTAATAAATTGATAACAGGTGATTTTGTATATAATGCTAACGTGGTAGGAAGGAATTAAACCATGGTATATATCCTAGTTGGGGGCCAGGATAAGAGAAGCAATAGTAAACTAATCCTATTAATTAATAACTACATAAAAATGTAGGCACAGAGGAATGGTAATCTATAGTAACCTAATACTGAAGATAATCATTAAATTCAAGGCTGTTGGGATATTTGCCCACCTTTCTAGCCTCCTAGATTACCATGGATTCGTAGGGAAAAATTCCTATGGCGAGTGAATTGGATATTTGGTTTTTCCTGATTTTGGGTTAATAATGTTCAGGGGATTTTAGGTAATTTGTTAGGTTTGGATCTTTCAGAGATTAATCCAGGTGAATGCTTAAGATCTTGTCAGGAAGAGTTGCCAAAAAAATATGGGCATCTGGTAGTTGATTAACTATCAGGTGTACTGATTGGGTTTGATCAGGTTTCATCACCAACTGATTGGGAATTTAATGAGTAAGTTGCAAGGCGAGTGATGCCACCTGCAACTAGAGAATTTATCAGTTGGTTTGCGACCTGACATAGTTGTAATAAGTCCCTTTACCTAAGCAGGTCGCTTGCCAAAAATGGCTGGTTTACTGGGATTTTGTAGGAAATACTACAGAAACTTTTTCTGACTCTGTCTGTTTTAGGTCTCAAGGAGTTTCTGATGAAAAAATATTAACCAAATGGAGAGGACCATCGCTGGTGAGACGTCAAAGGAAGTCAATGTCAACGACTGCCTTTCATGGCTGAGGCGTCAGACAAGGGTTGGGTGCCAAATTCCCTCTATAAATTCCACTTAAAATCACATTAATAAAAAATACAAAAGTTAATAGAATTAATTATTGTGCTGAATTCTATTCATATTCAGAAAACTATTGCTGTGCGCTTTAATTATTGACTCTTTTTTTGGATAAAAAGTAAGGGTCAAGGATCCTTAGAAGAAAAGCTGAGCAACAGTAATTGCTGCCGACTTTGTGTCACCAGAGGAAAGTTTGTAAACTTAGGGATCTGAGTGTGGATCAAGTAGGGCGGATAAGAGTAAAATTCCTTACAGACAACATCAGAGTATTACGTGAAGAAGTACAGGTCATGTATTGGACCAGAAGGGGTATCTATTGAACTATAGATAATTATCTTCATACTAATATCAATCAAATATCAATTATTATCAGTAACGCGAATCAGTCACATATTGAACCTGTGCAGTTAATGATTGGGAGCTATTAATCAGGAATAAACCCAAAATTGTAACATTTGGTGCTCACAAAAAGAGTAGCCAACATGGGCCAGTAGCCAACTTACAAATTTTAACAATTGGTGCTCACTACAGAGTGTAGTTGAGTAGGATAACCAGTACAAGACATCATACAAGGATGAGTTAAGAAAACTCTGGATGGAGTTGGCAACCATCAACAAGAACGCCTTGATTTCTGCCAATCATCGAGAAATATGCTGCCTTGGAGGTAAGAGTTACCAAGATCGAGGAAGGAGTGAAAGATATCTCCAATTTTGGAGATGAGTTGCTAGGAAAATAACGTCATCAAAAAAAAGAAGGATATCTAGTTCAAGAAGTTTTTTTCTTGAAATTGAATGTTAAGCGGATTAAGTTTGATTGCATTCATTCAGTGCAGACATAGAGTGTTTAATGAAGCAAGTTGAACGTTTGAAGAACTCATAAAGGTGAATGTCTGCCCTATGTGGCTACTGACGCCGAAGAAAGGACACCAAGAACTCCAGTTGGGATGTTGATAATTCCAATAAATATACCGTCCACACTTGCAGCCATTTCATCCATGACTCCCAAAATCACTCCTCAAGTCAGTTAAGTAGCTGAACCAATAGTTTTGGCTAGAGAATCTTTGGAGGAATTTAGAGCTACACCATAACTACCCATATTCCATTGGGATAACGCCCCTGCGTTCTTCCAACTGTTTGACACAACAATGTTTGGGTACAGCAATCATCAAAAAGTTTTGATGGTGATGAACTAATTGGACACTGACTTTCAGAACTTAGTGTTACCCCATCTAGAGGTGGATAGCTGGTCATACTTGGAGGCCAAGGAAGCCATATTAAAAGAATTTGGAAGTCCCACGTGTATGTCAAAGCGCAAACAGGAATTTATGGGAACTCAATTCCGGAAGAATGACTTTTCTCTCTCATTGCAAACAATTTAGCAACATATTAAATTCAAGTCTAGGTAAGTTTGATAATCTCATCAAGGAGATTGATGTTTACCCAATATTGGGTAGCAGTTGGGCGAGCAAATTTAAGGGCACAGGAGCGGGCCCCACACCTTTCAAGTTTCATAAACGCCCCAGAACACCAGTGGCCTAGGTAAAATTACTAGTAAAAAACTGGCGGTTAGCATTTCCCCAGAAATATGGCCTGGCAAGCATGCTGTAACCAGTTCATCAATATGCCACACTCCCAGCCCCTGTTGTCAGGGTAGAATGGGGTGCGTGTCTTCCTGGATATACAACAAACGGCGCTTTGGGAGAAGTTTGTGGAGATGTACACTCCCATTTCCTAAATGCAGTGTACGTTGTACCGCACTCCATACCCCATGGTTGGCTGGATCCTGGGTTTATAAACAAAAATGCGGCGGGTGAAGCTGCAAAAGTGTGGGTATAGGTGGACCTCCCGGATGGTTAACAGATAGTTGACACAAAGTGCACTTGTTGGACTAAATCTATTCAAATTTTTGTAACTTTCGACTTCCTTCCTACAACAATTAAGTGCACCATGCTGGAGCACCACCTAAATGCTGGGCTCATCAAATATGGGGAAATCCAATTCTTTGAGATGCAGCGCTTTATGCTCATGCCAGATTTGTGCAAGGGCAATTTGATTGCTGTACTCATCCTTTCTACAGGGGTAGTGGAAGATTTGACCCAAACCCCTCACACCACTTTCATGGAAATTGATGGACAAGAATACCGCACATCCAGGTCACCATGGATGACATGCCTCCTATCTGCACCTTCTGTCGCACTTTTGGCCACAAGGCCTATACCTGCCCTGCCAAGGAGGGCATTACTCAAAGCTAAATTATCCCAGATGCAATGAGCGGTGCAGACGCCCATTATAAACTAGCAATAAACACTGACGCCGCCTTCCCATGAGGCGCGTCTGGGTGCTACATCCTCGTTAAGCCTGTGTCCCCCAGGAGCATAAGAAGGCCAAGCAGGCCCGCAGAATGGCAGCCAAGGTGGAAGCCATGGCTTCATCCATGATCCCGCCCACCCAGATCCAGGAGGACATCGAGTCATTTGCTGCAGAAGTAGCTCACAAATCCTTCCACCAATCAGATTGGGCCACACAAGCTGATGACCTGATGGGTGAGTCAGATTCACCTGACTAACGCTACCAAGCCTCAATCAAAACTGAGTCGCCCACAATCTACCTAAAAAAATTTTGCCAACATGTAATGGTGCACCACATATGCACACCACACCAAAGAATTTTTCCAAAGTGGAAATAAGCAGAAGGCAAAAGCCAACGCCAACCCCACCGTAGAAGCATCCTAAACTTAACCTTACTCCGTACCACAGAATACCCGTGCTGCCATACAGCAACGTGCTGAAAAAGATAAGGCTGAAGGGCATGGGTGCCCTTCCCCTTGCCCCTAAGATGCGATGGGGGAGCCTTTACAATAGGGATATTGAACATTGCTGGACTTAAGGCCTCGCTGTCCCATGCTAGGAAACTGAGTTTTTTTAAATAATTTACCTGTGGACATCCTGGCCATTCAGGAAACCCACTGTCTATGTGGTGCAAAGGACACATGGGCAATCATGCTCCTCCCTCTCCTTTCCTTTTGGTTGCCACACTGTGGGGTGCTTATTCAAGTGACCCATAATTTTAAAATTCATTTTGTCAATTTTGTACCTTTATGGCTGTTTCCTTGTTGTATCCTTTTTGTGGGATGATGAAGTGCACGCTGTTGTTAACATATACGCCCCAACCTGTGCATGAGCTTGTTGGGAATCCTTCTTAGCCATTTATTTCCTCCCACTTCCCCCTGACCCATTTGTGGTGGGCGACATGGACTAATGGACCAACCCAGCCACCGACCGCTGGCCCTTGTTGCCTATACCCCTGCAGGGGCATATAAAACTTTGAGTTCTAAAGGCCACTTTAAAGGTATTTGATACTCTGCTGTATCATGCACTGCTGCTCACAAACATGTCTCGTCCCCATGTGCATAATGGCCACTGAGATCTATGTCCCACATTGACCTTATTCTTTCACCATTGAAATTTCATTATCAAGTTGCACACTTTATGACAATGAAAGTCAATTTATCTAACCACAGGATGGTATCAATTTCCTTCTATCTGTCACATCCAGTGGCACAGGTACTGAAGTTGTGCAAACTCTTTCTCTCTGAGATCACGTCGCCCAGGTTTTCCTCATGGGTGGACACCATAACCTTGACTCTGGAATTTACCACACCATTATGTGCAGACCCACTTTCTTACTGATCAACCTTCAAAGTGAACATCATCCACCAGGCATGACACATCTCATCAAGTCGCTCTCAGGCTGCCTCAGCAGTCATTTTTGCATGCTGTCTGAAGTGTAACACCTGGAATCTAATGTCCCTGCAGCAGGTTACAGCCTGGCTTGGGGTTGTAAGTAAGAAGAAGTGTCCGCTTTCCTCAATGCACTGGTAGGCAACACAACATTGAGTTTGTGTTCAGTATAAGGCAAAAAACATAATGGCGGGCAACATGTGCTCTGTTTACTCTTTTCAAAAAATCTTTGCACCGCAACATAGCTTGGCCTGCACACAGGTGAGGCGGTCAGACCACTCTGTCGAAGATACTCTGGCTGAAGTGGCAATTTAAGTTCAAAAATTATCACTCCAAATTGTATCTCTCCAATCCAGTTTAACAAGCCAAGTTAATGATTATCTCAAAAGTGCACATATCCGCACCATTTCATGCTATCCAGAGTTGATGAATTTAATTCCTCAGTAAAAACTCTAATCTCCATTTGTGGTACACCAAACAGGAATTGCCCAGGTCCGGACAGGATTCCTTATGAGTTCTGTAAGAAATAATTCAAATATCTTTCCTCCTTGTTGCTTGCCTCAATGAACCAGTGCCTAATGGAAGCGCGCCTCCTCCCTGGAGGCCAAGAGGCCTACACAATAACGTTGTATAAGAAAGGGGATAAGCTGGACTTGGCCAACTGGTGCCCCATATCACTTACTAACACAGATACTAAACTTTTGACTAAATTCATGGCAAACCGCTTAGGGGTAGTTGCTTCTGCTATCATTTCCCCTGAACAATTTATTTTGATTCCCAAACGGTATATTTGGGACAACATACATAATGTATCCAACGTCTGCCAATCCACGGCTTCTGGAGCACTTGTAAATTTAGACCAGCAGAAGGCCTATGATAGAGTCAACTAGGATTACCTCAAAGCCTGCCTCCATAAGGTCCACCTACCCTTATCGTTTCATAGTTTTGGGTGATGTTGCTCACGAAATCTGCCACAATGGCTGTGCGTGGCCCTGGCTTCCTCACGGATGTAGTTCGCCCTCAAAGGGGTCTACGCCAAGGGGACCCTTTAAGCCCACTCTTGTATAACTTCAGCCTTGACCCACTTCTTCGCAATGTAAATGCCAGCCTTACTGGTGTCCATGTGCAAGGCCAAGCACCAGTCAAGATGTTGGCGTTTGCTGATGATTGTGTGGGTGGGGTGTCTAACAATCATGATGCACGCGCTTGAAGCTACTATCCAAGTTTGCTCCAGGGTAAGTAACGCTGCACTTAACGCCTCCAAATCCAAAATCATTCTCTTTGGTCAGTACCACTCCCGCTGGTCACCTGCGCCCCGTTTTCTACCTGCTCAGCAGCTAGCTCACAGGTTCGCTTGCCCCGCCCAACCCACACCGCACCGCTCATGCTTCCCTTTGTGCCAAGACCCACCGCTGGTCCTGTCCGCCATTTGAGGGTGTGGCTGGAGGCGGGAGGGTACGCCTCAACGGTGATGGAGCATCATATCCTGGACAATGTTACCAAACGCTTAGTTTCCCTATGAGCCCTTCAAACCTCCCTTACAGGCAGGGTAGTGCTGGCCAATTCTATGCTCCTCTCTAAAGTTTGGTTTGGGGCCCATGCTATCGTCTTTTACCCATCTTTCTTCAAATCATTATACGCCCTTCTGCAAGGGTGGCTCTGGATAGGCTGCCCACCGCCAGTGCACCTGGATTTCATGTTTGGACCTCACGATAGTGGTGGTACAGGCCTGCTCAACTTTGAGTCCCACGCCGCCAATATACTAGGCACCTGGATCGCAGCAGTCACCAACCCAACGCTCTCATCCCAGAACTGGTCACGCGCGGCCCACTCCAAAAGCTCCCACGCCCTGGGCCTTAGCAATCTTACCCACCCCCATTCTCTGTTAAAGTATTTTGCCACACACCCTTCTGCTGCAGGTCCACATGGGACGTTGCCCCACTTCAAAAGAATTCTCCTCTCCATGCAGAGCGCTGAGTGGAGAATTCGCATCAGTGGGCATACTGCCCAGAGGGGTCACCCTAATCCTCGGTTCACCCAGGAATTACAAGGCCAAGCCATTCTGAATAAGGCGATACCCATGAGGTCCCCTGTCATGGCCATGGTGGACTACCTGGACATGTTGGACATCCCCTACTCCCTCAATACCCAGAAAGCCATTTGTAAGTACGCCCACCACCCTCTTCTGCAGCCGCATATCTGTTTCCATGTGTGGCGCTGCTTGAAACGGTTATACCATACTGCTGAGCGCTCTAATGCTTTGCACTCATCTTGTGTCGTGTGTGAACAGTATGAAACTTTGGTTCACCGCCTGGAAGATTGCCCTCCATCAAAAGCGATCTGGCGTGAAGTTCAGCATCTCTTTCGTCAGGATCAAACCCAGCCCTTCAGCCTATCTAAGGACATCTTCGCCTTGTCCTTAAGTTCCCCTATACCACCATCCCTCCAAGCCTTAGTGGTTGCAATAGCTATGTGGACTATCCACACGGTTGTCTTGGATACTATCTCAGGCTCTACTCCCACCCTCCAGGAAGCTGTACGCTGGTTTCAGTCACACCTTGTGGACCGCTTTCAAGCATGTTTGGGTACCTACCATCCCATCACTGTCAGTTGGTCTCATCATGATTTCCAGTTTGGATCATCACATCAAACCCCTTCCTGCATACGTGCTCAATAGTGGGTCAAGCCCCTACACACGTAACCCCCCTTCCATTTCTTGGCGTTCCTGCTGGCAACAGGAGATAGCGTTTGCTTCTCTAGGGTGCCCCCTTGCTGATATTAGTTCTTTCATTTTCATATCATAAGTGTCCGTCCCCTGGTTGGCCTTCCCCAAATAAAAAATTAGAAAATTAATTCCAGAATAATGAGTCCTTATCAAGTTTCACTGATCAATTCTACCAAGAATTGCAGATTTTGGTCTGAGAAAAAATAATGGACAATTTTGATGCACAGATCGCATTGCAAGCAGCCTTTATGCCCTATCATAATTTACATCAAATCAAGTCTTCTGTGTTTGAAACTGAGATTACCATCTCATATATGGTGGATCAATTGAAGATATTAAGAGCTACATTCAATGCCCCTAATAGAAGCTTCAGCCGAGTCTAGTCAAAGATCAAATCATAAAAAGGGGACTGAGAGTGCTAAGGAGTTTAGTATTGAATAATATCAGGAAATAAACCCAAGGAGTACAAGAAGACTGATAAGAAAGACAAATGCTGTTTTCAATATAGAGGAAAGGGACAATTTGCTGTTCAATGCAAGAAGCCAAAGGAAAAGATTAACGTGGTCCAGGCAACCCAGGCCAACCCTGCATAGTATTCAAGAAAAGGGCACGTGGCCTAGATGGGAAACAATCTAGAGCTGCAGATAAACATGTTCCCCTCCAAATATTTCATGAAGAGATTGACATTAGTGATCTTTTTGTTGATTATGATGCACAGGACCAACTTTATCAAGTGGGCAATTTGGATGTCAATGCAGTAACCAGATCAGGAGCAAAGGGGATCACCCCAAAATAACCAAGGAAGTTGCTCAGTTGTATGTATGACAGCTAGCAGACAAGAATCAAGCTGCGGAGAATCTGGAAAAACTGACTGAAGTCATATTAGATGAGACAAATTTGTCTATCCCCTTAGCGTAATTAAGGAATTGTTTCCTGATCTATCAGCGCAAATTATTAACACATTTGATTTAGAAAATAACGCCACTCTACAATCAGTAAATACAATTTTTACAATACTCTGATTATACGTATGTAGATATACTGGTTAATCAAGTATGGGTGTGGGTGATAATTGACAGTGGAGCGCCTATTAATTTTGTCTTGATCAAGATGGTGAAGAAGATGAGAATCTCGCCTGATCTGTAGCACAAGAAAGAATATGAGATATCTAGGCCAAATACAACCATTTCCTGTGAGTTGTATAGCACTTTGCCAATCTAATTTGGATCTTTAGTGTTATCAGCCCCATAAATAGTTTTGGCCAACCAAAACTATGATATTACGATCAGGTTGGAATTTCTATAAAAGTACAGAGTTAAATGTACCTTTGAAGATAATAAGTTAATCATATTGGGTCAGATGTTAACACTGGTCTTTCAGAAAGATGGGTAAACTTCACTGACCAGGAGGAATAATTTCATTAATATGATCTACAATGATGACATTGTCCCAAATTGTTATCAATTTGTTGGACGAAAACGAAGATAAATTTTGACAGAGATTTTGAAAAAATGGGGAATTTAGTTAAGGATCAAGAATTTGAGAACCATACTGCTGGGATCTCAGATCATAATCAACATGGGATTGACATTGGACATACCTGAGCTTTGTATGAAGAAATCAAAAGCCCCAGGAAGAAGTCCAGAGTAGAGCCTTGGGTGGCTCTTGAAATAATTATGCTGGGCCATGGTTTAATTTGAGTTCTCCTTGGAAACTGAATGAAAAACTTATGGGGATTGAGAAGAATCAGACCATTTCATTTGTTCTAATCCTGATGGTGGAATTGAGGATATTCCACAATTTTGGGACCCTTGATGAGATGCGATTATTGGTAGGGATGACAGAGAGCATTAATCTATTGGTTAATTAAGAGCAACTCGCTGATCTGATGGACAGACAGCAGTGTGAGGTGCTTGAATTATTCAACAAGTATCAGGAAGTATTTGCCTAGGATGACCATGATTTGGGATGTGCAAGGAATGTCATCCACAAAGTCAATGCCGTGGAAAATTTGCCAATAAGGATGATACTAATTTGATGGTAAAAGGAAGCTGAAGCGGTAGTGGAAGAAGAGATCAGAAAATTAGTGAAGCGTGGGCTTCTAGTTCTGTCATTGAGTACCTGGGCGAGCTCTATCCTGATTGTGAAGAAGAAGGATTTCTATAATTGGGTGTTGATTGATTGTTAGAAGCTGAATAAAATAATGTTGAAGGATTCATATCCACTACAACAAATTGACAATGCATTAGATTGATTGGTAGAAGCAAAGTATTTCTCAGCACTGGATCTAATATTGGGATATTGGCAAATCGATTTGCCAATTGAAGACCAGGAGAAATGTACAATAATCACCGCGCAGGGGCTGTATCAACCAATAAGGATGCCTCAAGGTCTATGTAATGCGCCTGCGACGTTCCAGAGGGCCGTGTACGCCATCTTAAATGACCTGAAGTTGTTATGCGTCCTGGTGTACTTGGACAAGTAATTGTGTTCAGTAGGACATTTACTGACCATTTACACCATTTGTAAGAAGTCAAGAGATTATCTGCGGCTGACCTGAAAATAAAGGCAAGGAAGTGCCACTTCTTTAAAAAATGTTGGAATATCTGGGATTTATAATCAACTCTAGTGGACTGCAGCCGCAAGCCCAGAAAATCGAAGCTATAGAACAAATAGCTGTTTTGAGAAATGTCTGATATATTCAAGTTTTTCTTAGAATGGTCAGATATTACCAAAGATTTATATGGGATTTTGTGAGAATCGTTGAGCTCCTTTTTCATCTGCTGAAGGATCCAAAAAAGTAGTTATTTATAATGAAGAGGCCCAGAGCTCTTTCAATGAATTACGCTGGTATCTAATAGGTTCTCCAATATATAGAAATATCCGAATTTCAATTAAAAATTTATAACCCAAACTGATGTTTTTAGTACTAGTGGTGCTCAAGCCCAAATGGGGGAGCCACTATGCATCTTTATTTGCAAATGGGCCAAACAATGGGATTATTAGAAATAAAAATTCCTAATATGGCACCTCAGCTAACAGCCTAGGAAGCCATATCAAAAGTGAGGAAGCTTTGATAAAATTTTCTGGTGCCCGCTTTAGCTGGCATACCATGGTGGGCAGCATTGGGGAGGAAGCATCAGCGACATGGGGCATAAGGAGGTATAGCTGTGGATTTTCTTCATTATGAGGCCAGCGGTGTCCATTGCCCCAACATAAGGAGCAAGTTGATGCTCAGCGAAAGTGATGAGAGCCAGCACACAAGTGAAAGGCTTGATGCGCCAGCAGGTTTCATGATAATTAGGGTTAAAAAGAGAAGTTTTTGCCGCACTGATGCAAGAATGGCTCGCACTGAAAGCGAGCTCCTCAATTTCATATTTAGCATCTTCCTCAGAATCATGGAGGAAATTTGTGATAGGGATGCCCTCAAAAAGGGTCCCCATCGCCCCATGAAGTTAATGGCGAAGTAGGGTGTTGTCAGGGGCAGCTGCAGCCTCAACTGCCATTTTATTAATATCTTTCTAAATTGGGAAACCCATTTTGAGGGCGAAAATAGTGAAACTGGAATTTGGGAGGATCAACAAAGAATTTCTCTAAAGCGAAATCAGGTTTGACATAATTTTGGCTGTTCATTTTTATCAATTCATTTGAGTGCCTCGAATGGATTGGATTCATCCAACACTGATTCAGCCACCAGAATTGGGGCAGTGGCAGGAGCTATTTGCCACGTGCTGTTGACTACAGCAGCTTAGCTGAAACTGAGTCTGCCATCAACTCAGGATTCCATTATCCAATCAAATTGTTTGAATTTTAAATTTTTTAAATTTTGATTGGCTAACGCCTTGAAGCAGTGACATAATTTGCTGAGGTTGGGGGCAGGAGGATTAAGCCCCATTCAAAAAAGTGAGCTGAACTGGCTGCCAACCTGACGCTGGAGGGAGGAGCTGTGGAAGTGGTGTAAAGGAAGCCATGGAGCACTTGTGCTTCAAGTGATTGAGCTCAAAGCACAAGGGGAAATGGTGTGGCCGTTCTTGACGTATGCCCAGAATGGGTGATCAGGGGCGGATCTGATCACCATGTGAGGGGGAATCATGAGGTGGGTGTCACGATGGAATGGGTGGATATCACAAAGGCGAACGGTCCTGCCAAACAATTTGTTTCATTTGTAAACACGAATTTCAACATGGGGTCTGCGCTGTAAATGTCCAAACCCTCAATGAGCTTGTGGCAGAGGCGTTTGGGGGAAAGGTGGGAGGGCAATCTGATAAACTGGACCACCAAAAGCGGCCTATCCAGGAGCTGGATACAAATGGTAGGAAGAGGAATTTCCTTGAAAATTAACAGCAGCTTAGATGCTGCCATTGCGTTGGCCTTGGAATGGAAACCAAGGTCAAAATACCCCTTAAAGGGGCAGATTTTAATGAAGCCAGTGGGTTTAAACACCACCATGACCATCTCAATGATGGCCACGCTTGCATATGGGAAGATGTTCCCATATTCAACCCAGAGGCCAAAATGCAAATTGCTCCATGGGAGCACCAAAGGGCTCCTGAGCACCGCCTTGGAACTTATGAGATGGTGGGCTAAGTCTCAAGGTGGTTATAACGCCCATTAGTGTAAGGGTGCTGGCAGAGCCAGCCTGGGCATGCTTTAGCAGCAGCTGAGAGATGCTAGATGGTGGAACATCACCACTCTAAGCCAGGGCAGCGGGAATCAATTCATCAACATCAGTAAGCTTTGGCTCAATTGAGCGTTCACTTTTTGTATTTTTAAAAAAATCCAAAATTGGCTTTGATTTAGATATTGAAAAGAAAAAAGATGCGAAACTGATGCTTCATTAATAGCAATTGGCGCCGTCCTGAGCCAAGTAATTGAGCTCAAGGATGAACATCCAGTAGCATATGTGAGCTAGACACTACCAGCAGCTGAATGGAATTAAACCGTTATTGAGCGTGAATGACTTGCGATAATTAGTGCATGTAAACAGCTTCAGGTGTATATTCATAGAACGCACTTTAAAGTGGTGATGAACCACTCCTTGCTGCACTGTCTGCATAATTTATAAGAACTGGAAAGGCAACTAGCCCAATGGGCATTGAAGCTACAGGATTATGATTATGAGATAGTCCACAAAGTGGGAGCTTCTCATCAGAATGTGGATGGCTTATTGGGGTAACCAATGGTCCAAGTGGTATACCAGCAAGCGGATGAGCTATTCCAGATAATGGTCAAAGGAGAAATTGGGAACAAGTCCTGATAAATCTAAGCCGCTCTTTGGACTGTGATGGAAAACATAAAGACCAGGGATAAACAAGTTTGAAGACAATTGACGGAATATGATTACTATTCATAAGACCATCAGAACAAGCAGCTATAGTTCAAGACACGCATAAGGTTGTTGTTCATGGAGGCCTAAGGAAGATGACTGATCACGTTTGCCAGTACTATTACTGGGAGTCTATCAACTACGATGCTACAGATTAGCTGGCTTGTTTTGTGGAGTGCCAGTTGCACAAGCCGCGCAAGAACATGACCAGATATTGACTGATCCACCCTGTATCTTCTTGGAATATGGTGTCCATTGACGTGATGGGATCATTAACCATGAGTACTGGGGGTTAATTACATTATAGTCTAATCATCCATCTGACTAGATGGGTTGAGATGAAGGCCTTGGTGAAAGTGGACGCTACAAGCACTGCAAGGTTTATCCTGGATCAAGTTGTATATTGCCTTGGATGCCTATAAGCCTTGTTGAGCAACAATAAAATGAATTTCACGTCCCACGTGATCCTGAATTTTAATAGGATAATGGTTATCTGAGGTTTTGTGTCAGTACCTTAACGGCCAGAGACAAATGTACTGGTATAATGGGTCAATGGAACGCTAGCCATGACGCTGAGGAAGCTGGTCAGAGGGAACTTCCGCATGGGGACGTACCTCAGTTTGGTGATGTTCACATATAACATAAATCACCATATGGCAATGGGAAACATGATATTTGAATTATTATATGGAAGGAAGGTCGTGTTACTGCCAATTATATATTTGTTGGTTGAACCAACTTGGGGGATGAGTGCTGAGCAGTACCTGATCCAACTGTCAAGTATAATGATTGAGATGCAATTGCAAGCATTCAAAATGACCTTGAAGAGGAGAATCAAGGCAAAAATGACGGATGACAAGAACTAACCAGCTCATCAGAATACCAAGTAAGCAAAAAAAGTTGCCTATTGCAATATGCATGGTTTTGGAAGAAAAAACTTCCGCATGGGGACGTACCTCAGTTTGGTGATGTTCACATATAACATAAGTCACTTTATGGCAATAGGAAAATTAGCATTTGAATTACTATATGAAAGGAAGGCCGTGTTACTGCCAATTATAAATTTGTTGGTTGACCAACTTGAGGGATGAGTGCTGAGCAGTACCTGATCCAATTGTCAAGTATAATGATTGAGATGCAATTACAAGCATTCAAAATGACCTTAAAGAGTAAATAAGGCAAAAATGACGTATGACAAGAACTAACCAGCATCATCAGAATACCAAGTAGGAGAAAAATATTGCCTATTTCAATACTCATGGTTTTGTAAGAATAAACAAACTAGAAGCGTTGTGATTGGGTCCATTTGAGATTATCACCAAGATGACAATGTATGCCTTTTCCATCAAGAACCTCTTGGGTAGAAGAATTGTGAATTGAGTCCATGCTAAATATTTAAAGCATTGAATCAAAGAGAATTATAAAAAAGAGTGTTCCCAAAGGACTGCTGAAACATTGAGATAGTTATGTCCTGATAATTTGGTTAAGTACTAAAAAGGGACTGCTGAACCAAAATAGATGGTTAAGTCTTGAAAAATAAGACCTCTGAACCATAGAATCTGGTAGGTCTAAGTTTACCTCAGAACCAGTTTGGGGGAATAAATAAAGATGGACCGCTGAACCAAGTGAAGGTCAAATCCCATATAAAAAAGAAAAAATAGTAATAGTATATTGATAAAAAAATAACGGGAAAAAACAATAAAGCGCATGGAAAAAAGATATATTTTTATAAGTTTTTTAGCTATCATTAACTTGGGGATGATTCCACCTATGTAACCCTTTGAGGGAGGGAGGATGTATCACAGTAGGGGTGAATAAACCGTCAAAATCTATGTGAGATCAAACGCTAGCAAGGGATAGACCTACTTGAAGCCAAGTTTGTTAAGCGGAGGCTGATCCCTGCGAGAACATGATGAGAGAAGAAAGATGAAGTATTGGTACTTGCCAAATGTGATACCCTGGATTAGGGAGGGAAGCAACTGAACAAGAAGAGGCATTTGGCGAATAACCCCAAGTAAGCCCTGATATGGCACCAGAGCTGGAAGATTGGTCTTGGGTGATTGCCACCAAGCTAAGAACATTGGACATATGAGCTGGCATTGAGTGAGGGATACTATGCAGGGGTTGCTGAATCATTCCCCCCAATCAAAGCCATCAGGGGAAAGTACTGATGGGACGCGCCAGAAATTAAGATAGTGATGCAGGGAGTAGATGGCATCCTGCAGATGACAACTATGGGCTTCTTGGATGCAAAAGCAGAACGTGCAATGGAAGCTGGTAGAGGCTGGAAGCTTCATGGCCCAACTTCAAAGAACTTGGCTGGCAAAGCGAAGATCATAGGCTGCAATATCTCAATCTAGGATGTTATCGAGATTGGAGGGGTTCAGAGCTATGAACAGAGCCTCAGTCACTTGGGCCCTCAATCCTGCATTAGAGAGTTCAAAATGTTCGCAATTTCTGATGGCTAGTCTAGTTGACAAAACATCTGGTTTGTAAAATTGGCCAAGGCAGAAAAGGAACTCCAGAAGCAAGTCAGATCTTGCAAGGAATGATCAGTCAATTGTGGAGGGCATTGCATAAAGAGGTCTGAAAATGATAGTAGGAGTATCCAAGAAAGGAGCCAAATCTAAGAGATTATCAAAAGCTAATTTGGGAATTGATGACAGAGGGAGGATTGGCTGCGAGTCATTTGAGATGATTGCTAATCTCTGGTTTTGTTGGTGTTGAATACCATTTCTGGTAGCTCCGCAGAAGGACTGGCTATGGGTTCTTAACTAGAAGTATGAGTCCTGGGAGGACCATAGAAGAGGTTCCGCTGTGCAGATCAACCCATCAGTTGGAAGAGCCAAGCATCTTTATCAGACATACTTTTGAGGAGTTGCTTGTACAAGATTCCAAATTTGACATATGATCTGGACGAGAGGGGAATGTCAGACTTTTATAATAGTTGAGATTATTCACTTTAGTATCAATTAAGCTCTAATTTTGAAGAAATTAATTTCAAATTTAATGTGATAAGTTTTTTCAGAAAAAAATTATAGTGATATGAGCAAAGAAGCAATTATGCGAAAATAACATGAGCATATATAATTGAGCATTCTTATTTGTGCTGCAAAACAAACATTGATGAGTTTTGTTGGATATTTGGTTGACCACATTATCCATAACATTTGCTGATTTAGAATTTTGAAGATTGTTAAAATCAATCTATTGTTCAGCGATGGTTGCTGACTAAATCTTCAGTCAAAATCAACTAAAGGATATAATCTGACGATTAATTTCAATTAGTATCTTTTCAGGGATCATCTCTGACTAATTTATTAGCTGTAATTAATCAAAGAATATAATCTGATAGTTGGTATTGATTAATGTTTTGTCAGGCATCATCCCTGGTAATGTTAATTAGGCAAATTGATGGAAGTTTGATTGCCAATAGTCAGATTTCCATAGTGGATCATTAAAACAGTGGAACTGAATGATTAGGGTCATTTTTACGAAGTTACTGAAGCGTTTAACGCTTGTTTTGGCAGTAGCTAGTATTCATAATTAGCTAACACGTCCCCAGACCATCTGTGTACAGTTCCTAACACAAGGGGATGGTTTCCGATCTGTGAAAGGTTAAACTGCTGAGGATTAACTAAAACAAAGGCATTTGCCATCATCAGAAGTTAGTCCTAAGAGTTAGAAATTATCAGGAGATCAATCAGTTGATTTTCAGAGAATTATTGATTAGTTGTCCGCCTTCTGCCTATAAAAACCATAGAATTTTCTAATAAAAAACAGAATTCAACTGCATTATAGTTTTATAAATACTAAAATTGAAGATTGAAGGGAAAATATGTCACTAGTTGTTTTTATCAAGTTACAGTTGCCTGAGTGGATTTATTGCCACCTATTTTGAGGACTCAACTTACTACTTGTCGTCATACAACTAGTGTTTTAGATATTATTTAACAACCAACATCTGCAGTAAAATATCCAAAGGTTTACAGCATTGACCTCCTGTCAAAGACAAGGAGGAAGATCAGGAAATTGAGGATGCCAGACCAAGATCCTGAATATGACAACAGGTCATATGCCAAGACCAAGGGAGAAAACTGGCTTTCCAGGACTAGTATCATCACAAGTAAATCAATCAGCCTGGTATGACAGAAGCTATTGGGACCACGCTCTTAGGTGGCATTCACGAGAAGGAAGAGGAAAAGAAATGCATTCTGAAGATTGTCATGAGCAGTGTTGAGTGCAAATTGACTGTGCTCCGCTAGAAATCAAGAAATATTTGACCTGTTCCAAGGTGGTATAATCCTGTCTCAATCTTATTCTCTCTGGAAATCTAGTAAAGAGAGGGGGTGCGTTGAGATTTTTTCCCACCTTTCCAGCCTTCTAGATTACCATGGATCTCTAGGGGATAATTCCCTATGGCATGTGAATTGGATATCAGTTGACCCTGATTTCAGGCTAATAATGTTTTGTATATTTTAGTTAATTTACCAGGTTCAGATCCATTAGGGATCAATCTGGGTGAATGCTTAAAGTTCTAGTTGGGCAAAGTTGCTGACAAAATGGGGCATCTGATAGTTGATTGATGATTGACCATCATATATACCTAATGAGATCAGTTGGATTTAATCACCAACTGATCGGGAATTTTATGAGAAAGTTGTGAGGCAAGTGATGCTGCCTGCAACTAGTGAATTGATCAGTTGGTTCACGACCTGCCATGATGGATAACAAGTCCCATTACCTAAGCTGGTCACTCGCTAAATATGTTTGATTTGCTGGGATTGATAGGGAAATGTTAGGGACACGTTTTCTGACTCTGTCCATTTTAGGTCTTGAGGATGTCCAATTAAGGAATCCTAACCAGATGGAGAATACCATTGTTGGTGAGACATCATCAGGAAGTTCAACAGCAACAGCTGCCGTTTCATGGCTGGGGCGCCAACTGGAAGTGGGTATCAAATTCCTCTAAAAATTCCCCCAATAATTAACATAAATAGAAAACAAAAAGTTAGTAGAATCAATTATTGTATTAAGTTCTATTCATCTTTAGGAAATTATTGCTGTGTGCTTTAATTAAAGACTCTTTTGTTGGATAGAGATTAGGTATTAAGGATTTTTAAAAGAGAAGCTGAGCTTAAGCAGGAATTGCTGCCAACTTTGTGTCACCAGAGGAATGGCCATAAACTAAAGATCTGAGCATGGATCAAGTTAGGCGGATAATAGTATAAGTCCCTACCAACATCATCAAGAGTATTTTGTGGAGAAATACAGGTTGAGCGTTGGACCAGAACGGGTTATCTATTCAACTATGGATAACAGTCTTCATACTATTATCAATGAACTATCATCTATTATCACAACACAAATTGTGCATTTACTGAACCTGTGCAGTTAATCATTAGGAGCTATTGGTCTTTAATGATCATCAAAAGCTTCTAAATTAACACCAACTGACTCACGCTCAAACTTTGCCACCACTTTCCCCTACTCACATTAATGTCGCTTAGCAGATCAGCATTGATTTATTTAGCGGGTGACTAGGGTTGCCCATGGCCAGGCCACATACATCTGGTCCCACTGGGTCAGGAAGGGGTTTATTGCACCCATACCTATCAGAAACAGGCTCATGATTTTTGATGACAAAGGGCCATGGTATATGGTAAATATCCACACCCAAAAACTAATTTATCGACTAATTTTCAGTAGATTCCAATTTACTTATAGCGTCAGAACTTCAACTACCTGAGACAACTCGCCAAGGGGAAGAATAACTACCCACTTACTGCTGGCAGAAACCCGTTGCTGCCACCAATTTACCACAAACTTTCTGAATTCTCTGAGATAGCACATGAGTGGTTAACATAGGGAAAACGACTTGGCCTTTAGGGGTACACTGTGTCTGAATTTTAACCAGATGAATTCCTCCCATAGTATTCAAAATCAGGAGTTTTATTAGTTGGGTGTGATTTCTAATGAATTCATTAGTTTCAATATTATTAATAATATCTAAGTTACCAACTTGTGTTCTTCATTTGGTTGTTTGAGCAAGCTTGAATTGTCAGGGATTATCCCTGGAAGCTTTAATGTTATCTTTAATACTGTCAATTTATATCTAGTATTAAAAAAAATACTGTCAATTTATGCTAAGTATAATCAACCATTATATTAATTGGTTATTTAGTGAGTCAACACCGGTGACTGGAGCCAATAATGTTGTTATAGTTACTAATATAGATTAATAGCGTACTAATTTGTCTTTGTGGTTTTGGGGATCACTGATGACTGACGCCAAGGATGATTAATCATTTAACTAATAGGATTTACCAGATACTTAAGCTGAGGACAATCATAATTTCAGCTTTGAATTCAAAATGCTCTGATATAAAAGTGAGTGATGATGATTCTGACACCTAGGTTTGGATACCTGTGACTGATGCCAAGGATATTCAATATTAATTTGTAATACCAATTTATATATAATTAACTGGTGACTGATGCCAAGGATGGATTAAACTAATATTTGGCATTTTCTTGGAATGAAGTTCGAAGGAATGATTGCCAGTGGAATGCTGATTATAGGGTTGAGTTTCTGCAAAAGATGCTGATGATTGTTGATAGGCGGGAATTAGATTGCCAATAAGTCGCCCAAGTATAAAGTGCTTAAATCCATCTTAATAAATATCTTTTAGTCTGCTCTTTTATTGTTTTTGGTAGTCAGAAGGTGGTTATTGGTGGAGAGTAGGCTGAAGATCCCCAAGGTTAAGTGCTGGGTGAATGCACCAAGGGTGGTCAGTGCTACCAACCAATTACCTAGGGGCTACAGGGAAGCCCTGCAGGAACTTGTCCAACTGACCACCAAAATGAGGAAAGACGGGGCTTAACCTGGAGGGATGTTATGAAAGAGCTGAAGATCACACAGAGAGGTGTAGGGCTAGCGGTGTGCCTCCCAAAGGGCTAATTGTGCCAAGGTGAAGTTGTTGGTCTGCTGGGTTGCCCTGCAGACCTGTAGTTAAAAGTAACCTAGAAAGCTAAGCAGCAAGGTCTTGTAGTTGTCATTTTGTTTACCTGGCACACTAATGGTGTTCCCAATGTAGCAGATGTAAAATTAAACGTGCCATCACACGTAATTTTTCTACCACATAGGATAAATCCCCCAGGGTAATGGTTGGGATGGCTGCCAGCTTCTTCCCCTTCTTGGTACAACATAGTAATATCTTTAAATTCTAATACTGAAGTTGCTACCCAGATTTACAATATCTATCTGAAGCTCCTTCAGCCAGTTGTCTGCTGGGATACAACTCCTATGCCCCATTGGGTGCCCATGCTCTGCCAAGCTGCATCAGCATCTCTGGGCCTTCCTAGAGCATCGCTGCTATCTTTAAGGGGAGTTTCTCACCAATCACTTAGACCATCACCTGAAATCCTCTTTTTTCCGATTATTTTTACTTCTCTCTTGGCCCTGAGATGAGTGGGCGTGCAGGTATACCTTGCCTTCCCATACAGAAGGGATAGCTTTGTCCTCATCCTCCATTGCAATTTAATTGTACACAATGAACAGGTGGTCACAACTAATCTCAACCCTCATGGTAGACCTCCCATCTGCCCATACATCTTGAACTCCTCACTTTTTCAGTAAGTGTTGACCCCCAGAGGCTCTGGAAGGATGTGTACCACCTAATCCTGTCAGCAAAGGTGTCCAACACATTATGGTGGGTTTTTTGTTGTTCTTACGGGCAGGGGAAAGAACTGGACCCACATTTCAGCAATAAAGCTGCCCCTGCTGTTTGGAGCCTCTTGACTCCATCCTCCACCATTTTTACCTGTCCAGGTGTTAGGATTTTTGCCCATATTACCAGCCTACTAGATTACCGGGGATTGCTAAGGGATAATTCCCTAATGCGAAGTGAATTGGATATTGGTTAAATCTGATTTTGGGGTAACTATGTTTGGTGGATTTTAGGTATTTGCCTGGTCAGATTTGTTGGAATCAATCTATATGAATGCTTAAGATATTTTCAGGCAGAGTTACCAGTGAAATAGGGGCATCAGATAGTTGATTAACTATCAGGTGTACCGATTGGGATTGGTTGGGTTTCATCACCAACTGATTGGGAATTTAATGAGTAAGTTGCAAGGCGATTGATGCTGCTTGCAACTAGAAAATTGATCAGTTGGTTCATGACCTGCCTTAATGGGTAACAAGTCCCATTACCTAAGCAGGTCACTTGCCAAATATGGTTGGTTTGCTTGAATAAAGATGAAAACGTTAGGGACATGCTTTGACTCTTTCCATTTTAGGTCTTTAGGATGTCCAACGACGGAATCCTAGCAAGGATAGGGAAGACCATCACTGATGAGATGAGGATGGGTGATTCAATAGCAACGACTGCCATTTCATTGATGAGGTGCCAACTGAGGGCTGGGTGCCAAATTCCCCCTATAAATTTCCTAAATAATTCACTAATAAAGATCATCATCAATTATGAGAGTTTAAGAAAAACATCATCAATTACCAGATCTCTTTTACTAGAGTATTATCATAGTAAACTTTATCAGAATCCATTTTGATTTTATTCTTTCTCAAGGATATTATTGCTGTGTGCAATAATTGGGAGACTCTTTAAGATAAAGAGTAAGGATCTGAGAGGGGATCCAGAGAAGAAGAATCAAATTTGGGATTGCTGCCAACAGTTTGTCAAACAAGAGAAACTGTAAACAGGGATCTATGCATAGATCAAGTTAGGTGGTATGAGGGAACAAATCCCTATTCAGAACAATATAAGTATTTCGAGAGGAAATACTGGCCAAGCATTAGACCAAAATCTAATACTTTAATTCAACTACAGATAATAGTCGCCATACTTTTATCAACGATTATATCAACTACTATTATACAATGCAGAAAGTTGCACAAAAGCCAAACCTGTGTAGTTAATATATTTATAGGGGTCGTTAACCAAGAATAATCAGAAAACCTATAAATTTATACAAAGAGTGCTCACTACAGGGGTGAAGTTGAGTAGAAGAAATCAAAACGTGATGTCATATAATGCTGAGATAAGAAAACTATGGACAGAGTTAGCGACCATTAATCAAAACGCCCTGAACTCAGCGGATCGTCAAGAATTTGCAGTCTTGAAAGAGAGAGTTTGCCAAGATAGAGTAAGGGATTGATAGTGTCACAAGTTTTGGGAATGAGTTACTTGGAAAAGTAACATCATCAAAGAAGAAAGAAGGGGACTTAATTTAATAAGACTTATTTCTGAAAACAAAGCGTGAAGTGGATTGTGTTCATTCAAGAGCATTCAGTGCTGATATTGAGTGGCTTCTAGATAGGTCAAGGAGCTAAAGACTCACATATGTGAATGTGAGCCATATGTGGTGACCAATGCTGAAGAAAGAACTCCCTGTATGATAATTGGAAAGATGACTACCCCATGAAACATGCCACCCACTTTTACCACTATTTCAGAGATGACGTCCAAAATCACTCCGCAAATGAGCCGAGTAGCTGAACCCAGAGAGGTGGTTTAAGGAACCTCATATGGATTCAAAATAACCCCAAAATTGCTGACTTTCCATCTGAATAACGCCTCAGCGTTTTTACAATTGTCGATATGACAATGTATGGATAAGGCAATAATCAAAAGATATTGATGATGAATTGCCTAGATACTGAAAGTTAAAGCCTAATGTTGCCCCATCTAGAGGGGGACAACTGGTCATACGCAGAGGCCAAAGTGGCCATTATGAAGGAATTTGGAAGCCCAAAACGCATGTCAAAGCGCAAAAAAGAGTTTATGGGCATTCAATTATATAAAGATGAATTCTTAGAAAGCTTCAATGATCGTTTCTACCAGAAATTGAGAATCCTGGTTGGAGCGAAGGTGCTGGATGATTTTAATGCCTGAATTGCATTACAAGTGGCCCTTCACCCTACTGCAATTTGCATCAGATGATGTCTTTGGTGTTCATGACAGAATTACACCTCTCAGATAGTAGACAAATTAAAAATCTTGGAGCTATCTTTGATGCCCCAAATAGAAGTTTCAGATCAGACCTAGTATTAAATTCATTTCCCATGAAGGGGAATGAGGGAGCTAAGGAGATGAATATCAGAACCATTCCAGGGAATAAGCCTGAAAACTTTAAACGGATTAATAAGAAGTAGTAAGTCTGTTACCAGTGTGGAGGAAAGGGATATCACGCTGTAATTTGCAAGAAACCCAAAAATCGGATTAACGTGACCCAATTGAAAGAATCTGCAACTGCAAAGGAGTTAGGAAAATGGTCCATGGCCTAGACGGGGAACAGTCTAGAGTTGCGGAGAAACCTTTTCCTCCTTATACATGCAAGTTGAAATTGACATCAGTGATCAGTTTGTGGATGAAGTCAAATAGGATCAGCTGTATCATGTAGTCAATTTTGATGTGAACATGGTAACAAGATCAGGGGTGAAGGGATTGACCCTGAGATAACTAAAGAAGTTGCTTGGCCTTCTGCCCAACAATTATTGAATAAGATTTGAGCTGCAGAGAATCTGGAAGAATCGACTGATTTCAAAGTAGATGAGTCAAACCTGTCTATCCCCCTTAGTGTAATCACAGAATAGTTTCCTGATCTATCAGCATAAATAGTTTAAACCCTCAATTCAGCAAATAATGTCGCTATACACTCAGTAAATATGATTTTACAACACTATGAGTGTATGTATATAGATATAATTTTTAGTTGAGTAAAGGTGCAGGTAATAGTTGACAGTGGAGCGCCTATCAAAATTGTCTCAACCAAGCTGGTGAAGAAGATGGGGATCTCACCCGATTTAGAACACAAGAAAAGATATGGGAAAGCTGGGAAAAATACCGCCATCTCCTGTGAAGTGTATAGTGCTCTACCACTCTGTTTAGATCCTTAGTGGTATCCGCCCCAGCAATAGTTTGGCCAGCCAAAATTATGATGTTCTGATCAGGATGAAGTTTCTATGGAAGTATGGAGTTAAATGTAACTTTGAGGATAATATGTTGACCAAATTAGGTCAAACGTTACCATTGGTCTATCAGAAAGGTGAGGAAGCTCCACTGAGTAGGAGAAATAACTTCATCATCTGATATACAATGATGGCATTGTCCCAATTTGATACCAACTAGTTGGGTGGAAGCTATGAGAAATGCCAACAGAAATACTAGAAAATTGGAGAGTTCAGCTGAGGATCAAGAATGTGAAAACCATACTTCCAATCACAGATAATAGTTGGCATGGGGTTGATATTAGAGATACCAGAGCTGCTGTATGGGGAGGTTGGAAGCCCCTGGAAGTCCAGAGTAGAGCCTTGGGTGGCTCCTGGAATAATAATGCCAGGCATGGAGAAATTCGAGTTCTCCTGGTGAATTTAAGTGAAAACCCAATGAAGATTGAGAAGAATCAGATTGTAACATTTGTTCATCTAATCCTGATGGCTGAACTGAGGAAATTCCATGATTTTGGGACCCTCGATGAGATGGGATTACTGGGCAGGGTAACTGAGAGTATCAACCTATTGGTTGTTTGAGAGCAACTCGCTGATCTGACTGAAGGACATCAGGAAGAGGTGCTCAAATTGTTTGAAAAGTATCGTGAAGTATTTGCCCAGGATGACCATGTTTAGGGATGCGTGAGAGATGTGATCCACAAGGTTGATACTGGGGAAAATTTGCCAATCAGGATGAGACCAATTCAATAGTTGAAGGTAGCCAAAGTGGTAGCAGAGGAAGAAATCAGCAAACTAGTGAAGCATGGGCTTCTAGTTCCATTGTCAAGTCCCTAGGCAAGTTTGATTCTTATCATAAATAAAAAGGATGTCTCTAATTGGGCGGTAATTGATTATTGGAAGATGAACAAGATTATGAAGAAGGATTTTTATCCCCTACCAAGAATCAACGATGTGATAGATTGATTGGGAGAAGCGAAGTATCTTCTCATGATAGATCTAATATTTGGGATATTGGCAAATCGATTTGCCAAGAAAAGACCAAAAAATGTGCGATTATTACCGTGCAGGAGCTATATCAACCAATGAGGATGCCCCAGGGTCTGTGCAATGCGCCTGCGACATTCTAGGGAGCCATGGATTCTATATTATATGAACTGAAGTTGTCATGCGTCCTGGTGTACTTAGATGATATCAATGTGTTCAGTAGGACGTTTACTGACCATTTTCACCACTTGGAGGAAGTGTTCAAGAGACTGTCCGCAGCCAACCTGAAGATTAAGCTGAGGAAGTGTCACTTCTTCAAGAAAGGATTGAAATGTCTGGGATTTGTGATCAACTCTAGTGGACTGCAGCTGCAAGCCCAGAAGATCAAAGTTATATAACGAATGACTGTGTCAAAGAGTGTCTGATATATCCAAGTGTACTTGGAATGGTCAAATACTATAGAAGATTTATTTGGGATTTTTCTAGAATCGCCAAGCCCTTATTCCATCTGTTGAAGGATCCAAAGAAAGGATTCATATGGAATAAAGAAGCACAGAAAATATTCATTGAGTTACACTAGTACTTGAAAGATTCTCCAATTTTGAAATATCCGAATTTCAATCAAGAATTTATTATACATACTGATGCTTTGTTGATGGCAATCAACGCCGTATTAAGCCAAGTAGATGAACTTGGGGATAAACATCCAATGGCATATGTGAGCTGGACACTCTCAGCCGCTGAGAGGAACTACACCATAACTGATTGTAAATGCCTTGCAGTCATTTACGCCTGTAAACAGTTTTGGTTGTACATCCATGGAACACACCTCAAAGTGGTGAAGGATCACTTCACGTTACATTGGCTTCACAATTTATGAGAGCCTGAAGGACGACTGGCTCAATGGGCATTGAAGATACAGGCTTATGATTATAAAAAAGTCAACAATCAGGGGCTTCTCATCAGAATGTGGATGGATTATCACAGTTACTAATGGTCCAGATGGTATACAAGCAGGCGGATGAGTTATTCCAGAGAATGGTTGATGGAGAAATAGGGAACGATCCCTAAGAAATTCAAGGTGTGCTTTGAAAAGTGATGGAAAACACCAAGACCATGGATGGACAAGTTTTCAAAATGATTAATGGGAAGTTGTTACTATTCCCAAAGCCATAAGACAGAGCAGCTATTGTTCAAGCTGCTCATAAGGTCGTTGGGCATGGAGGCCTGAGAAAAATGACCAGCCATATTTTCCAATACTACTGGGAGTCTACAACTATGATGTCGCCAACTATCTAGCTTGTTGTGTGGAGTGCCAGTTGCACAAGCCACATAAGAATATGACTGAATACTGAATGGGCCTCCCTGGATTTGCTTGACATATAGTGTCCACTGACGTGACGGGACCGCTGATGATGAGCACAGGAGGAGTCAAGTACATAATAGTTGCTATTAACCATCTGACGAGATGGGTTGAGACAAAGGCCCTGGCGAAAGTAGACGCTACCAGCACCGCAAAGTTCATCCTGGATCAACTAGTAACCCAATATGGATTCCCGTAGGTCCTGCTGAGCGACAATGAGACAAATTTTACATCTAATGTGATCCTGCAAATATGTGAAATAATGGGAATCTGAGGACTTATTTCTGTACCCTATAGGCTGGAGACAAATAGACTGGTGGAATGAGTCAATGGGATGCTGGCCGCAACGCTGAGGAAGCTGTTTGCAGGAAGAACATCTGTGTGGGGAACGTACCTGAGTTTTGTGATGTTTGCCTACAATATCAGTTATCATAAGGTGATGGGAAAAACGCCATTTGAGTCGTTATATGGGAGGAAGGCCGCGTTGCCACTGATTTTATATAGTGGTGGAACCAACATCATGGATGAGTGTTGAGCAGTACCTGAACCGATTGACAAATATTCTGATTAAAATGCAATTGCAAGCATTTGATACAACTTTTAAAGAAAAGGATATGAGCAAAAATGGCAGACAATAAGAACTGACCGGCCTTTTCAGAATAATGAATAGGCGAAAGAGTTGCCTATTGCAATACAAATGGTTTTAGGAGAAGAAACAAATTGGATGTGTTGTGGTCAGGTCCATTTGAGATTATCACCAAGATGGCAACGACGCCTACTCCATCAAAAACCTCTTGGATGGAAGGATAGTAAATCAAGTTCATGATAAGTTTTTAAGAGATGGATCAAGGAAAAATAATAATAAATAGTTCTCAATGGAACACTGAACTATTAAGTTGGTTATGTCCTGATGATTTGGTCAAGTCTGAAAAAGGACCTCTGAACAAATCAGGATGGTTAAGTCTTGAAAAAGTAAGACCTCTGAACCATAGAAAACTGGTAGGTCTAAGTATGCCTAGGATCAAGTTTGGGGGAATAAAATAAAAAGATGGACCGCTGAACAAAACAAGGTCAAGTCTATGGGTAAAAAAGAAGAAAAAATATTGATAAAAATATGGAAAGAATATTATTAAAACGCATAATAAAACCAATATTTTTGTAGTTTTTATTTTTTGGCAATCCTCAATTCAAAGATGATTTCGCCTATGTCACCTCTTGGGGGAGGGAGGATGGATTGCAGTAGGAGTAAATAACCCCATCAAAATCTATGTGAGATTGGACGCTAGCAAGGGCTAGACCTACATGAAACCAAGTTCATTGAGCGGACGCAGATCCCTGTGAGAAAGTGACTAGGGGAAGGGAAATTGAAATGTCAGAAGAAGCCAAACATAATACACTGGAGTGGGGAGGGAAGCAACAGTACAAGAAGAGGCAGTCGGCAAATAACCCTGAGTTATCCCAATATGGCACTGGAGCCAGAAGATTGGTCTTGAGCACTTGCTGACAGGAATCATCAAGAACACCGGACATATGGGCTAGAGATGAGCAAGGGATACTAGATGGTAGTTGCCAAATCATGCCCCCTATCAAAGCCATCAGTGGAAGATATCAATGGGATGTGCTAGAAACGAGATAGTCATGCAAGGAGCAAATGGAATTCTTTAAGCAATAACTATGAGCTTCTCAGAAGCTGAAACAGAAAGAGCGATGGAAACTGGGAGAGTTTAGAAGCTTTGTGACCCAACTTCAAAGAACCTGGCTGGCAAAGCGAAGAGCATAAGCTGCAATATCCCAATCTAGGATGTTTTCAAGATTTGAAGAATTCAGAGCTATGGACAAAGCCTCAGTGACAGGCCCTTCATTCTGCATAGGGGAGTTCAAAATGTACGCTGTTGCCAATGGTTAGTTAGTAGCCAAGACAGCTGACTTGTAATATAGACTGAGTCAGAAGAGGAACTCTGGAACCAAGTCTGATTTGGCAAGGAATGAACAATCAAGAGTGAAGGGCATTGCTTCAGGAGGTTTGACGATGATGTTAGGGATATCTGTGAAAGGAGTTTAATCCAGGAGAGTCTCAAAATCTTACTCTGGGATTGATGACAGAGAAAGCATTGATCATATTTCATTTAAGACAATCACTAACCTGGTTTCATCAGGGTTAGTTACCATTTCTGGTAATTCCACGGAAGGACTAACTACTGGTACTTGACTAGGAGTATGAGTCCTGGAAGGACCGTAGAAAAGGTTTCATCGTGCAGATCAACTCATCCGCTGGAAGAGATGAAGGTCTTGATCAGATAAACTATCGATCAGCTGTTGGTACCAAGACTTGGAATTTGACATATGGGCTGGATGAGATGGGTATGTTGGAATTATATGATAGTTGACATTATGCACTCTGAAATCAAATTAATCTCCAATTTTGGAGAAATTAATATCAAAATTAATTGGATAAGCTCTCCAGAGAAGAATTAAGAATGATATGAGCCAAGAGTTCATGAAGAGAAAATAACAAGGGCAAACATAAATGAGAATTCTTAATTGGGCTGCAAAATAAGTATTGATGGCAAGAATCACCTGTCAAGGACAAGGAGAAAATCAGGAAATCGAGGACGCTGGACCAAGAATCCTGAATATGACAACGTTTCATATGCCCTGATGGAGGAAAACTAGATCTGTGATTAATATTATAATGAGTAAATTTGATTAGCCTGGCATGAAAGTAGATTGTGGGGACCACGCTCGGAGTAGGTGGTAGTGAGGAGGAAGAGGAGAAGAGCCGCATGCCAAAGGTCATCCCAAGCAGCATTGATTACTGATAATTACTTTGCTTGAACAAATGAAGTATTTGACCAAGTTTCCAAAGCGGTGTTCTCCTGCCTTAATAATTTTCTCGCTGGAAATCTATGCAAGAGGGGAATGTGTTGGGGCTTGTGCCCATATTCCCAGATGACTAGATCATTAGGGATCACTAGGGGTTAATTCTTTAATGTGAAGTAAATTGAATATTATTTGGCCCTGATTTTGGGGTAACTATGTTTAGGAAATTTTAGGTTATTTGCCTGGTCAGATCCGTAGGGGATCAATCCAAATGAATGCTTAAGATCTTTTCAGGCAGAGTTGCCAATGAAATAGGGGCATCTGATAGTTGATTAACTATCAGGTGTACCGATTGGGATTGGTTGGGTTTCATCACCAACTGATTGGGAATTTAATGAGTAAGTTGCAAGGCGATTGATGTTGCTTGCAGCTAGAAAATTGATCAGTTGGTTCATGACCTGCCTTAATGGGTAACAAGTCCCATTACCTAAGCAGGTCACTTGCCAAATATGGTTGGTTTGCTTGAATAAAGAGGAAAACGTTAGGGACATGCTTTGACTCTTTCCATTTTAGGTCTTTAGGATGTCCAACGACGGAATCCTAGCAAGGATGGGGAAGACTATCTCTGATGAGATGAGGATGGGTGATTCAATGGCAACGGCTGCCATTTCATTGATGAGGCGCCAACTGAGGGCTGGGCGCCAAATTCCCCACTATAAACTTCCTAAGAATTTATTAATAAAGATCATTATCAATTATGAGAGTTTAAGAAAAAACATCATCAATTACCAGATAACTTTTACTAGAGTATTGTCTTAGTAAACTTTATCATAATCTATTTTTGAGTTTTATTCTTTCTCAAGGATATTATTGCTGTGTGCAATAATTGTGAGACTCTTTAAAATAAAGATTAAGGATCTGAGCGGTGATCCAGAGAAGAAGAATCAAATTGGGGATTGCTGCCAACAGTGTGTCAAACAAGAGAAACTGCAAACAGGGATCTGAGCATAAATTGAGTAAGGCAGTATGAGGGAACAAATCCCTATTCAGGTCATCATAAGTATTTTAAGAGGAAATACTGGCTGAGCGTTGGACCAAGATCTAATACTTTAATTCAACTATGGGTAATAGTCGCCATACTATTATCAACGATTATCAACTACTATCATACAACGTAGAGAAGCACAAAAACTAAACTGTGAAAGTAATATATTTATAGGGGTTATTAACCAAGAACAATCATAAAATCTAATAAATTTTTACACCAGGTGTTGCCACGTTCTGGCCAAGGCTTTCATGCTCCTCCATTCCCTTCTGTTGTATGGACACCCTTTCTAAGACGTGTTTTTGAGCAGACCCTACCCAGATGCTACTGACCACTCAAAGTCCTTGCCTAACCATTGCACTATGAATTATTCACAATTCCTTCCTTCATGCAGCTCTTGACTTGGAAGTGTGTAACCCACTGCAAATGATTACCTACTTCCAGGTGCTTGAAAAATGGCCTTGAAAGTTTCAGCTTTTTTAAACCCTTCCCCACTCAATCTCTACTGCAGTAAATCTCTGAAAAACCACGCTTTCTCCCCTTTTTGACATCTTCTCCACCACCTTTCCTCGCCTCAGGCTCTTAGGAGCCCTGGCATAATTAAATATACATTGATGAATTTCCCCCTTAAGTTGAGACAATCTAGTACAAAAAATAAAGGGTAATTGAGGGAGATAGTACTTCTTATAGAGTGGCAATCTCAGTGGTTTTGTGGTACTCACCCCATTTATTTTTATACTGGCTTAGATATACTGGTACCACAACCTTTCTCCTGACTTATGTTCCTGATTAGACATGTGCAAAATCACCAAGTCATATTATAAAATTTTGGTATGTATCTCAATTTTGGGGATTTGTTGACGCCCTAGATGTTCTTATTTATTGAGGGTACAAAAATAAAATGAAGTACTGGTCCTAAAGAGCAATATGGCTAATTATCCTAGGTTCCAAGACCTTAATAATACCAAAAACTAAGACATAGGGAAAACAAGATAATCATATACCCCGTTTATTTAGTGACCTGGATAAAGCTATTTATACCCGCTTTATCTAATAAAATGATAAAAGAAAATAAAATCATATGAGGGTTATACAGTTGAAAAATTTCTAAAGGGTAAAACATTGAAGATAAATTATCTGATGGATTGGTAATCTCATCAGTTTCATGACACCAGCTGTGTCAACATCATGTTCAAAAGGTTTATTTTTCTTTATGAAATTAATGGTAATTCATATAAAAATTATTATTTTATATATAATTATGATCTTAAGCAACGTTGGGTAAATCAGCTAGTACTTTATAATTTTAGCCTCACTTTGTCTAATTTAACCAAGTAAAGGATTTATCAAAGAAACACATTTCCTGAACATCGCTGTGTTGAAACATTATCCACTAAAAGTTTTAGGACTAACTCAGTATTATACTCAAAAGGAACGTTGTTGAGGAACTAGTGGATTCTTCCGGATTCCTTGATGGGTGGCTGATGGTGTAGTGCAGATATCAGGGTATTCTGAATCATCAATCTGGTGGTCATCTTCAGTAATCATGGGTTTTTTATGAATAGAAATGTCTAGGGAAAAATATTTCTTAAAATTAATATAAAATAAACTCAACAAAAATTTAAACTCTACAATATGATACTTTATTTTGATACTAACAAAGAATATTATCTATCCATCTGGGATATTATGAAGCCTCAAATAGTCTAGGAGGATTGGAAAAACTCAGGAAAAATTAATATTCATAGAGCAGTGAATTTACTGTTATTCTGAATATTGGTGAATCTTTAACTTATTTGGCACTCCCTCTATTCATTTTTATACTGGTATAGTTTAAACAATTGCCATTGACAGTTGACTGGTATGGCACTCCATTAAGGGTTTCTAGGTTGTAGTTTTCATAAGAGAGTACTTTGGTAACTCTAAATGGCCCTTTGAAGTGTAGGTGAGTTTTCTTGAAGCAATAGTTCATAAGTTCATTGCAATATAGGAGGACTAGGTCTCCTATTGTAACACCCAGAGGGCTTTGAGGCGGTTGTCATAGTTAGCATTTATTTCATGGTCATGATTCTGTACCAGTTTCTCTGTCAGACTATATAAGATGGCGAGTTGATGGGAAATGGCTGCTGAGTTGCTTAGCTAACTTATTAGGCTAAATTTTTATTTTAAAAAATAATTCATGCAGAATATACCTGGCAGTACTATGGATTCTAGTTTGCTATTCCCAGAGGATGGCAGGTAAGCATATGGGCTCCTACCAGGTTTTTTGTGACACTTTTTCTATGGAATGCATCAGTGTTTATTCATCCGTTCAGTTTGGCAATTACATTTAGGATTGCATGCTGTTGTCACAGAGTTCCAGGTGCGTGCCTGGGCCATCATTCCCTAAAACTTTACTAATGAAATGCGATCCCAAGTCAGTCAGGATAAGGCGCAATAGCACATAGATAGTAAATATCTCTTCATATAGGAGCTGAGCTGTGGTGGTTGCATCATCTTAGGAAACTTATTTGGCAACAGGCCAACAGCTGAAAAATTCAGTGGCTACTGAAATATACTTTGATCCGTCAGATGAAACTCTTAAAGGTCAAATAAAGACAAGGCCTCACATCTCAAATAGTTCAGGTGTAGCTATAGGGTTCAGAAGTTTCGAGGCACCTGGCGACTTAATGTAGACTTGGCAGGCATTGCGTGCGGTGATATAGTTACTGACTTCAGTGTAAGCATCTTGTCACCAGTATATAGCAAAGAATCTCAACCAGGCGGCTTGTGCTCCAAAATGTCCAGCGTCATCGTGGGCTCTTTCATCCTCTGCATGCATTGATTTCTTGAAACCACCCTCAGCAACTAATCCCTTGGTGCATACATACAGGTGACCTTCAAAGTTTGAAATTTTGAACAACGTTTCTTAAATGAAGGTATATCCTGGATACTGCTTGGCACTTCAAAATCTTCTATGAGCTTCCACATCTGTAGGAGCTTCTTCTCAAAATCAATCTCTTTCATATGGAAGTTTTCTGGTACCACTGGGCTGTTGTAAATTCACAATAATCTTTATGCTACCTCATTAAGCCATTTAGGAAGGTGCAAGAATTTCAAATCAAACTTCATTAGCTAATATCTCTAGAATACTTGGCGTCCATTTGAGTTAGGGTTGTTTACCATAAAACTCACTACTGGGATGATAGTGAATAATGTGGCCCAACAGTCTAACAAATGATACCAAAATTTATAAAGAGTGAACACCACCGCCAGAACCTCTTTCTCATATATTGATTAGTTGTACTCTTCTGGGATTCTTTGAAAATAAATATTATAGGTAGGTACTAGATCCTTGTAGGGAGTGGTAGCATAGCAGGGTGGTTCCTGCTCCACTCTGTGTCAGTTTATAATAAACAGGTTTGAAACCAGCACAGGATAAAAAAAATCACCATGGTATATTTGTCCCAAGGTTGAACCACCTCATTTATTTTTACTTAATTTCTTGTAACTGTGTGAACATGGCCCCAATGGCTGAATCACTGGCATCTGTGAACATCTGGAATTCTTCTTCAAATCTAGAGAAACCATGAAGTAGCTTAAACTAATGCATTTCTTAATCTGACAAAACTCTGGTGGGCGGTTTTAGTGAAGTCTCAAGGGGTTCCCTTCTTCTGAAGTTGGTACAATGGGGAATCTACTTATGAAGTTTGGAATAAAGGCTTGATGGTAATTGAAAGTTCCCAGGAAACTCAGGAGTTCATCTGCATTGTTTGGGATGGGCCACATAGAAATATTTTTACCTTAGAGGGGTCAGGGCGTTTTCCTTTTTTGAAATAATGTGCCCTAGCAGCTTCAGCTCTCTAGTGCAGATAATCAGCTTAGACTCATTAATGCCAAGGTTTGCTTTCTTAATCTGACGGAGGACTGCTACTAGGTCCTGCAGATATTGATAAAACTTAGTGGATAGACAGTAATATCATCAATTTAGACAGTGACACACTGATTTGACAATCCTTATAATTCATCATTAACATTTTGGAGTGTTCTAGGAGTTCCAGTAAGTCCAAAGGTCTTATCAAGTATATTTAAATTATCCAAATTTGGCGACAAGCGCCGTTTTGGAAATATGTTTTTTCTCCATTGGCAGTTGATTTTATACAGAAAATAAATTGATATTAGTGAAATACTGAGCGCCTCCCATGGTATGAAAGAAGTTTGCAATTAGTGACATTGGATATGCATTTATATTTGTTACTCAGTTATATGATATGTAGTCAAAATTAATGCAGAGTTTTCATTCTTTTAGGGAAAAACTAACACAGTGAATGCTCTTGGTGATTGAGAGGGGTGAATGAGGCCGTTGGCCAGCTTCTTCTTATTTTCTGCTTACCCAAATCTTTCTTGAGCTTGAGGCAGGCGGTATGGTCGTCTGGCAATAGGTTTATCATCTCCAACATCAATTTGGTGTAAACCCAAGGTTGATAAGGGAACATCATCACATTCATGGCAGAAAAGCATCGTGAATTGGTTGAGGAGTTATGAAAATTCTCCTTTTGCTGATCCTCCAAATGGGTTGGGCATTAATTTTCTGTTAACTTATCACACCAATAGGTAGATAGTTGCGCAGGGGTGTCAGTTGGCCTCTCTGGGTTGGAATATGTAACAGTCAGGGATTTCATTCCTTCCTTCCATCTGCTAAAACCATTAGTCTGATTCAAATTTAACATAAATTCAAACTCCTTTAGGGCCTATCAGGAAAGCAATAACTGGAAGTGGTTGTGGTCAAAAACTACTGCATCAATATAGCGGATTTTTTCTGCTATCCCCATAGGGAGGTCAAATACTTGACCACAACATGCTTATTGAGTTCCCCCAGCCATCAGAGAGACTATTCATCTCTGAAGGATGTTCTTTTATTTAATGTCCAGAAGTAATTTCTTGGTCACAATACCTGCTGAGGAGCCTATGTCAAGTAGTATGGGCACTGAATATCCAAAGAGGGACCACATTGTGTAAGGTGCTCCTGTGTTGGTGATAAAGGATTCCTGTTCTGGGCCTCCATTTTGAAGCCAGGTGAGACCAATTGCTTGATGAAGGTATTGTCGTAGTGCAGGGATGGACTTACACAAGTCTCCAAGGGGTATTGGGATAATTGTTTCTTCTAAAATCTTTGTAACTGAGACCCATTTAGGTTGGTATGACACAGTGTTAGGAACTGGAACCATAGGTTGTTGTAGTACTTTAAAATTATGTGACAATTGTTTTCATCACTACTTGATGGCTTTCTGTAGGGGCAACTGTTGTATTACTTGGGTTTTCTTGGGACTGCAGGTTTTCCATAGCCTGCTTGGCAAATTTAGGTAAGCAAAGTGGGCTATCATCATGCTTCCTTCTTTTTAAGTATTAGGTGGTCCCAACTGTCAGAAAATTTTGTTTTTGAAATAGTCGGCTCCTCTAGTGTGCCAGACTAATTAGTATAGAGACTGGATGACCTTTGCTGTTTTGCCTTCATAGGCGTACCAACCCCCTACAAATCTATGTCCAACCCACCAACCTAGCAGAACAACAACTTTGCCTTAGCATATTGGCCCCTCTTGGGAGTGCACCGGTGGTCCTCAACCACCTTCCTGGGCGACCCAACCCCTTGCTCCTTCTCCCTCATGACCAATCACTAGCCCCTCTTGGGTGTGCCCTGGCAAGTCCATCCCCCATCTTGGGTGGCTATGGCACTCCTGCGCTGCACCACCCTCATGGATGACGGCCATCAGCCCATCGTTGTTGGCGGCTGGTTGGCCAGGTTCCCATTGAAGGTTCCTTGTAGGGCTGAGGTATGGGAGCTGGTAGAATCGGCCACTTCAGGTGTGTCACCCCTCACCTGCATTGGGGATCTCTAGTCCCATCCCTACCCATCTTAGTGGCCCTGCTTCTTTCAATAAAGAAAGATGGGCAAAATAGAGATCTTTATTGAAAGGGAATTATGACTATTTATACCCTAGGCTACTGCGCCTATTCACAACCCATCAGCCATCCAATATGGAACTTCAACCAATCATCAGTCATCTGCAATACCAATTCCCTTCCAATCTGCTTGTCCCAGACACCAAATATTATGTTGACCCATCCTCAGCATGATTCACTGGTCAGTCATACATAAACTTCTAAAATAAAACTATTTGAGCATCCTTGACATAAGTTGCTGGTACTCAGAATTGGTGCAGCAAAATCATAATCAGGCGTTAGATAATAAATACATTAGCTTTCCTCCAGAAAAATTCACAATGATCCACAATTTGGCAGTCAGCTTCAAATCAGCATTTCGCTGAATCTGAACAGTTAGTATTTAATTGGTTGACATCCTCAAACTTAGTCACCAGTGCCGACCTTTACATTATATTGCTATCAGGGATTATCCCTGATACTTTGAAAGGGCTCAGCCCACCCAAATGGGAGGCACCAATCGCAAATATACCATTAAAATATTATCAAACTAGGCGATTAGCTGGCTATCATGCCTGACTAACTGATCCCCCTAATTTTGATAATATTGGGATGAATCCATCTGTTTAATTTTACCAACAACCTTCTTGCTTTCTTCTTAGCTCATCATAATCTTCCATAGGTATTCTATTTGGTTTTTCAGGCTCCTTTTGCTCTTTGTTCAGTAGGTCATTATTTTTAATTCTTTTGGTTGGGTCATTTTTATTGTGTCTGGATAATTCTTCTTGTTTCCATTTTTCAGAAGTACAAATTTCTTCCAGAAGGAGTTGTCAGGCTTATTCTGTTTCAGGATATGCTGATGGGTACTCAATTTATTAAAGGGGTGGCCAGGACTGTCCTGGTGGTAGCCCGGCATAGGAGTACTGGTAGGGCACTGTCCCTATCCATAGTAGTTATTTGGTAGTGGAGCTTGTATAGGGATGGGAATATGGCAGATAATGTCCTACTGGTGCTCCCCCATAGGGTATTGGCAGCAGATTAGGGCACTGATAGGGTACAGACTGGGCAAAATTAGCCTGCCCAGGAGCTGGAGGTGTGTCATAATTTCTTTGACTAACTCTGGCAGGTCAACTCATCTCTAGATGGACCACTTTATACCACTAGCATGGTTTCATTACTACCTTAATTGATGTCTAGGCTCATTGCAATTATATCAGTGAGGGTTGTTTTTTGGGGTTGTCCTTGTACTAGTAGAGTAAGCTGTTGCACTTTTTCTGAGAGGGTATTCATATATGTAGTGTACTCAGAGGGAGGGCTAATCTGCTAAAACTTTGGGGTAGCCTTACCCTCAGGTTCTTCCTCATATACCTCAGGCCCTCTGTTGGCTGGTTTTGTTAGTCAATGGCTAGCTAGGTGAGCATATTGATGCAGACTTCAATAGCATAGTCAGCACATGAAGGTTAGGTAACAAGGACAGTATTTAGGTATAATTCTTTTAATGTATCAATAAACTATTATAGTAACTATTAGTCCATATCATCACAGCATTGGGTTCTGGACTGGTGCTATTAGATAAATAGGTTTTTAAAATTACCCAAAAAAGTTAACTGTCAATAAAGTATCTATAACTCTCTCGTTCCCAGAGAGATGGTGCAGAACGCACACCCATACTATCAGGGAACTAGCCATTAGTAGGATGGTGTTATAAAATTGGATGGTATCATTAGGATCCGCCATATTGTTTGTACAGGTCGAACCCACTGAGTAACAGACAGATGATGTGGGGATCATCAGTCCTTTGGATACACTTAGAAATATACTAAAAATAGGAGCAATTTCCCCAAACAACTCTATTTAGTTTAATAAATACATCGATCTTTTGCTGTCCCGCTCTCTCTACTATTAACAACCTCCTTTTATCAATCGCCCATCTCACTTATATATAGCAGCTTCAGGCAATACTGCTCTCATAGCTTGGGCTATTCTATTCTGCTGATTCTCCTCAAATTTGGCTTGTTGTTCTCTAATCCTCTATCACCCTAATTGTAGATGATTTACTATGTACTTGTCAAATATTGACATTGCCTTATTGCCATATCACCTCAATTAGAGATGATCCAATAATGACCCATTATATCCCAATATTGCCTCATCTCAAGGCACTCAAATAATTGTAACTGATATCATGTTCAGCAGATTATTCCCAATCCGCCCTAGCTGTCCCACAATTATTGTCCAGTCATATCAGAATCGTGACATTACCCCCTCCTTGACTGGATGATAAGGCTCTTATTGTTTGTATGGTTGGAGGAACTTTTTGTGTACCCAGTTAATGATCTGGTCACTTGCGGGCGCCTTGGTGGTATATGCGTCAACCCCAGTTTCTCTATAACTTTGAATGGACCAAACCAAATACTGGCCAGCTTGTGTTTCCACCTGAATTCATGTTGGTCGTGGAAGAGAACCATATCACCTTCCTTGAATGGCGCCAGCCCACTAAAACTTACCTGATCAGCAGCCTGATTCCTGATCTTCTTGACTAAGCTAAAGAATATGCTTCAGTTTGCAGTTTGATCATAATGTTTTCAAGTTTAGTCAAATAGCAGTGGGGTTCCATTCCGCTGGTTCTTTTACACACAAACAAAGTAATGCCAGAAGAGCCGGGTGTCAGCCATATAGTAGTTGGAAGGGACTCTTCCCTTTGGTGGAATGGCAACTAATGTTATAGGCAAACATGGCAGTGGAAAGGTGAGAGCTCTAATTTCGAAATACGATCTGTTACTAATTTTTGTAGGATGTTCACCAGAGTCCCATTCACCTGTTCGACCATTCCATTAGATTCAGGGTGGTATGGGGTCATCAGAACCCCGTGGATTTCCATAAGCTCATTTAGTTTGGGGATGATGTGTGAGGTGAAGTTAGTTCCATTATCAATGAGAATGAACTGAGGGCATCCGTTTCAATGAATAATGCATTCCATCATGAACTTGGCACTGTAATTGCCCCCAAATATCATATTACTCTCACTTTGACCCACCAGTCAAATGGTCGATAGCCACAAGGATGTACTTACACCAGTTAGCTCCTATTGGCAAGGGACCAATAACATCAAGGGAAACCGTGTGCCAAGCAAAATGTGGTTTTGCTACCCAGTATAAAGTCTTGCAGTGGAATGGCTTCTCCACTTGGCACTGATGGCAACAGAAAATAGTTTTGACCACATTGAAGCTCATGCTTTCCCAATAGTACTGAGAGTACAACAACTCCATTGTCTTACGCACCACACCATGTCCGACTGCCCTGTGGGCACTCATAATGATTCCCAGTCATGCTAGAGGTCACGGAAAATTCACCATAGAATCGCCAATTTGCTTGTACAGTTCCCCATTCTGTTGGAAGGTATTCATTCGCATCATGTTTAACACTTTGATCACCTGGGGCGGTTTGTCATCATATTTTCCGCTGAGCATCTTATTGTACATCATGTCACTGAGCTCTGCCATCACCGCAACAGTTGGCAATCAAGATAAACAGTCAGCGTTCTGATGCTTTACTCCTGGCCAATGGAGGATCTTGAAGTCATAATCCTGCAACTTAAGAGCCCATCGAGCCAAATGGCCTTCAGGTTCTCTGAGGTTCTGCAACCAGCATAATGACACGCGATCTGTTATGACTTAAAACTTTACCCCATGCAGATAGACTCTGAATTGCTTATATGTGTAGATCACTGCTAAGCACTCCTGCTCAGTCACAGTATAATTACGCACATGACAGTTCAGACTTTGACTACAGTATGCTACAGTATGTTCCTCTCCCTCGTCATCTTTCTAAGAAAGCACTGCCCCAACAGCGGAGAGGGATACATTCATCTGAATGATAAACTCCCAATAAAAGTTCAGATATTGTAACACTGATGCACTGATCAACGCCATATGAAGCGTATTGAAAGCGGATTGATGACGTTCCATCCATTCAAACACAGCATCCTTTTTTAAAAACTCGAATAATGGCCCCCAATACAGCTAAAATTAGGGATAAAGCGCCAGTAGTAACCAACCATTCCCAAAAATACCTGTATGTCATGTGTTATAGGGACTAGTCATTTTGCTGATGGCCTCCACCTTAGCCAGCTGTAGTTTCAGCCCTTTAGAGTCTACCACGAACCCCAGGTATTCCAGCTGATCTTTGAAGAAGTTATATTTTCAAGGTTTATTTTAATGTTCGCCTCAGTCATCTGGTGGAATACTGCTTCTAGGTGGTCGAGATGCTCCAAAAAGGTTTGAGAGAAAACGTTAATATTGTTGAGGTATACAAGGATGCATGACAGTTTTAGGTCACCAAGATTAGTATCCATAGCTCACTGAAACGTAGCCAGGGCGTTGCACAGCCCTTGAGGCATCCACGTCAGTTGAAAAGGCCTTTGGAGGTGATTACAGCACATTTTTCCTGTTCCACCGCGGGTAACTTGATTTGCCAGTAACCTGATATAAAGTCTATTGCTGAAAAGTGATGGGCTCCCTTTAACCAATCCAAAGCATCATCAATCCTTGGCAAAGGGTCAAGTCCTTTTTTGTAATACTGTTGAGCTTCCAGTAGTCTATTACTATGCAGTTGGTGCCATCCTTCTTTTTTACAATTAGAACAGGCAAAGCCCACGGCTTTTGGACAGTTCAAGCATCCCTTGCTCTAGCAACTTGTCGATTTTGTTAGTGACAACATCTTCTGCTGCCCAGGATTGGCGTATTGGCCAGGACATTATAGGGGGATGATCTCTGGTGTCTACTCAATGGACCACCCCCTGAGCACACCCTAAGTCATGATCATCGACAGCAAAAATCCCCTTGTACTTCTGAAATAAAGCTATTGCTTGGTCTTTTTGCTCCTCTGACAGTCCTATTAAATTACTCCGCAGTACCACCATTAGTATGCCAGTTGGTGCCTCAACTGGTAGACCAAATTCGTCCAATGACCCAAAATCATGAACCTGAAGGACCTCTTTTATTGGAATCAAATGTAAATATACTACAATTTGGTGTTGGCGGATTTGCATTGGTTTGTTCTGGAGGTTTGCTAACAAAACCTTAATCTCTCCATGTCCCAGAAGTATAATCCCTGGAGCCACATGTGGCTCGAACTGCATTTGATGATAGAGCCCAATGACTTCCCCATATAGCCCAATGGGCACATCCACCTCTAACTCGGTGTTTGCTAAGACTTGATGTCCAGAAGGAATAGATATGGGCCCTGAAGCGCAAAGATGTATCCCTTGATATTCATATATCTGCTGGGGAAGGGGCCAAGTCTTGCGCTTTAGTCAGTGATAGTGGACTGGCATCACCCCATCACTATAGGCAAGGTTGATATGGATTATATGCACCAGATCCTTTGGTACTCTGCTAGTGGTGAAGTAAATTGGGATCCACTGACCCAGAATGGTGAGGGTCTCCTCCATCATATTGATGACAGCCCCAAAACGGTTCAGGAAAGCGGTTCCAGTTAGCAGGCCATAGTTTTCATTTGGCAGCACAATCACTGGAGCTACAATGACAATGGATCCAAAGCACAGAGGTAGCGCACTGTAAGCCCCCTCAGAGATGGTGCTTACTGTTCCAGCAGTTCTGTACATCATTTGATGGTCCAATCAGGTTTTAACGTCAACTTTATCATAAATTTAGTGGAAACTATGTTGACTGGAGCACTAGTATCTATTATAGTACAAAACCCTATTTTTGCTACACAAATATCACAGTATGTACACTCAGAATAAGAAGAATATTGACTGTTTAATATTTGAACATTTATGGGCTCTCTTTTTTCAAGAAAACTCATTATCCTTTCACCAACTTGGGGGTATTCTTTGACAATGGCATCTACATGAAGGGCGACTTTTACTCCTTTCAAAGTTAGTGCATCTGAAGCAGAATCGAGTTTGTCCAAAGAAAGCTTGATCAAGCATTTGAAAGGCATACGGCTTTGGTTGTTCAGGGAACTCTTCTTCCACTGCCACCTTGGCTTGAGCTCGTGTCAATACGTTTACTCCTCCAACTGGCTGCTGATATAAAAGTACATCATCATACTGTGGAATTTCTGCAGGTTATACTACTATTGATTCAGGGACATTTTGAGTTGGTATAACAGAGGTAGAGGGTCCCATCTCTACTCCACTCCATCTTTTCCCTGATAGTATTCATCTTGGTGTATTTAGTTCACATGGCGGTTATGGCAGAATTTTCCAAATGACCAGGGCGGCCGCATTCATAGCAGTTAACCCCATAAGAGCCAGGTCCTTGATTGTCAAAAGAGGGTTTATATCAGAAAGTTTGGGATCATTCAGCGTAACCAGGCCCAGGTCAGTAAGATGATTGTTGACGTTCAGCATGGCTAGGTCCTGGTCAATAGCTGGGTTACTGATGGTTTTTGTGACCAGCCCATTGATGCTGATCAAACTGTTGAGTACAATTCAGCTGAGGACAAGGCATAGAGTTATAGAAAGTCTGAGGATTACTAAACAGAGCTGGAGTCAGATGAGAGTATTCTCCTGAATAAGAGGGTGCAGTAGCGGCAGTAGCCTTCCATTTCATATTCAATGGCAGAAAGTTAGGGGATATGCGACGCAAAAACTGTACAATCTTGAGCAGAGGTACATCATCATTCAGAAGTGGTGAAATGACATTGTGGAGCTCTTGATATGGCTTCATCACGGAGGTCATAGTGATGAAAACGTAAGCTTCTGCTAAGTACCCTGTCCCAATCAGTATGTGGGCTTCCATTGTGAATCGATCAGCGAACTCCAGAAGAGTCTTATTTTTGGCAGAACTTGATTGTTAAGAATTTTGCTTTCCGCTGCAACATCTTTGAGGTACCCCCAAACAGAGGGAGTATGGTATCCTTCACATCCTTATAGGTGACAGAGCTACTTGGGAGGTAACAGGTGACCTGATTGGCACTCCTGACATCCAAGGCAGATATCAACAACTTATCCTTCCATCTATTAGATGCACCTTCTGCTGCAAACTCAAATCATTTGAAGAAGCTATGAATGTTCCTGTTTTGATAAAATGGAGGTAATTTTTTGATATTAACCTCCTCATACCATTCATGGGGTTTTGGCCCATACTGAGGAATGGGTCAAGATCTGAAAGCAGGTTCCCAATGAGAAGCTGGATCAGTGGAAGTTGGGATGTCCGCCGTTTCAGGGGTAGCGTGACCTTCTGCCATGGGCGGTATCACCATTACTTGAGGGAAGTGGTGTTCTGACTCATATTCATATCTGGTACTACCATTCTGGGTATAGTAGCTCTGACCAGCGTCATATTCTTCCTCATATGATGCCCCCTCTTGATGGTCATCCTTGTCCCAGCGAGAAGACTGAGAGGTATTGGTCAATCTTTGCTCTGCGCACTGCAGCCATTTGATGGTATCATTCAATTGGTTGGCGAGTTCTTTGTTTTGTTTTCCCAAGATTTTCATTTGGCTAAACGTGCTATCAAGCTGGTACATGACACCATCTCATTCTTGAAGGAGTTCATCTTGGTTTTTGAGCACCACATCTAAGTTAAGTTTGGTTCCTCATATCTGGCTGGTGCAGTGTTCCGTGAAGATTCTCCAGCAACACAGGCTGTGTAAGGCATGGCTGGTGACTGGTGTTTCAGAGTGTTTGGTGGTTGATCAATGGGCCCCCTGTAGTGAGCACCACTGTTATAAAATTGGACAGTATCATTAGGATCTGCCATATTGTTCATACAGGTTGAACCCACTGAGTAACAGACAGATGATGTGGGGATCATCAGTCCTTTGGACACACTTGAAAATATACTAAATATAGGAGCAATTGTCCCAAACGACTCTTTTATTTATTTAATAAATACAGCGATCTTTTGCTGTCCTGCTCTCTCTACTATTAACAACCTCCTTTTATCAATCTCCCATTTTACTTATATATAGCAGCTTCAGGCGGTACTGCTCTCATAGCTTGGGCTATTCTATTCTGCTGATTCTCCTCAAATTTGGCTTGTTGTTCTCTAATCCTCTATCACCCTAATTGTAGATGATTTACTTTGTATTTGTCAAATATTGACATTGCCTTATTGCTGTATTGCCCCATTTAGAGATGATCCAATAATGACCCATTATATCCCAATATTGCCTCATCTCAAGGCACTCAAATAATTATAACTGATATCATGTTTGATGGATTCTTCCCAATCTGCCATATCTGTCCCACGATTATTGTCCAGTCATATCAGAATCATGACAGATGGGAAACAGGGCACCGTGGAGGGTGCCAGAGCAGAAGGAACCCAGGGCAAGGGTTACAATGCAGTATACAGGATACAATAACCAAGAAATAACAAAACTTGGGTAGATCCCAAGGGGGAGTCCATGACCAGTGTAAATTGGTGCTAGGGGGCTTGGGTGCCTTGATCTGGAGGGGACCAGGGCAGCCCAAAGGTGCACCAGAAACTTTAGTTGATTGAGATAAGATATAATGGCCAACGTTGTTGGAGACCTCCTCAAAGAGGTCTGCACACAGGTTCGCCCAAGGAACCACAATGATAAAAATATAAGATAATAGGTAATGTTTACTGAAAAAAGCTGACCAATGAGAAAAGTTAGTCTTGATGAAATATATTTAAGCCAACTCAGAGGAATCATCAGTTGGAGAAAGTGGTACTAAGCCTGGTGCACTAATAAGTGCACACTTCTATCTGATTAGGTAACATACTTCAAAATTGATCTTACTCAAGTGATCAACTGAAGTTGTTCCTGACCCAAGTTAGAAATTTCATAAATTGTATGGGTTCAGAACCCCCATTCACCAATCAATTGAATTGAGCTATTGTAATTCAGTAGGTAGCACATCCATTTTAATGCTACAGCTGTTATACATGGCTGGGCAGATTGCACTTCCTCTGAACAATCTGGGCATACCTGGCCTGTACCCAAAGTTGCTTCAATGTGTGCCTCAAGTCAAGAAGGTCCTGAAGCTTGACCTTCTTAGCTTTTGGCACCCACCCTTGTCCTGGGCATTAGCTCCTTCAATCAAATCATGTGAACATGATATTAATATCTTTGTAGTCCTTCAGGCACATGTGTCAAAACTTCCCTTGTAGTTGTATGGTTGATATCCAAAACTTGGCATGGGCACATTCCTGCCATTTACCACAGGTGTCAAATAGGAGGTTGGCACTGTGCTACCTCCTTGCCACACCTATTAGAAGGCTGGGCACCTCACAGAGTCATTGGTGGTCACTCACATCATAGTCATCACTTTAGGAGTTATAGACTTCTAAACATTCATCTATTAGACTATTTTTTAACTTTTTTTGGGGTTTGCCTGGTGTAGAGTCTCATTAATGTCAGGGTTATAGCCTGGCTCTGAATACATTCACAGGTTCCCTGAAAGGATCTCCATTTTGTCAAGGAACTAGTGAATTCTGCTGGATTCCTTGATGGGTGACTGGTGGTATAGTGTAAATATTAGGGTTCTCTGGATCATCAATCTGGCAGTTATCTTCAGTTATCCTGGGTATTTTATGAATGGAAATATCCAAGGAAAATATTTGTTAAAATTGGAATAAAATAAACTCAACCAAAATTTAAACTATATAATTTGATACTTTATTGTGATACTAACAAAAGTTTTATACCTATTTTGGGATATTGTGGAGCCTTGAATATTCTAGGAGAATTGGCAGAACTCAGGATAAAAACGAATATACATAGAACAGTGAATTTACTGTTTCACTGAATATTAGTGAATTGTTAACCTGTTCGACAACGTAACTGACGATTAAAACCTCCCTAAAAGAATCCATTTATTTTGATATTCGCTATAAATATTCCTCAACCTAAGAGAGTCAGGCCAATAAATATACTCAATACTTTTGATATTAATAGCTATTAAATTAGTTTAGATATTTTATTGGTTTTTTGGGTGACTCGCCGAATGCAAGTACTCGATTACATCGCATTTTAGATAATTGAGCCATAGGCAGACAAAGTTTTAGACTTTGGTCATTTGTCATTAACATTTTCGTGTCCGGTGACACCAACATGTCACGTGAGAACCAAACATTAGTTGCTGGTGGCAACATGTTGGTGTCACCGAACATGAAAGTGTTAAGCAATTGGCTGAAAGCTTAATCAAAATCCAATTTATAGCCTTACATAGATAACTTGACTTAATCTGACTCTTTATACCCTCCATGCAAATGCCAAACTTATTGCAACCTCACCACTCAATAAGCTTAAATACCAAGATAAAAGCACACATGTAAAATACCTTCTGAATTTTGAAGTGAAGAATTTCCCTTGCAATGTTATGTACCAACCGACTCACGGCATCCGATTTTGCTCCATACGGTGACGTTATCGAAATTCCAGATAGTGGTGGTCTAAAAGCCAATCAGGGCTCTGCCAAAAGATTTAATCATGTAACACTCGTTAAATCTTTGCCAAGAAATTCCGGCAAACCCGCTTCTTTGAATACTTGTATTTTCATTTCGCAACCTCAGTTCAAGTACGACCCTGATTCTAAAAATGAAAACCCCTTCATCGTAAAACTTTTAGAGCGGCACAAGTGTTCTACTCAGCTGTTCCTGCCATTTTGGTGCAAAGCCTGCTTCGTGGTATCTCGTTATAGTTTCTCTAAATGGAAGAGGTTACAACCTATATATTTGAATGTATGTTTATAACAGTAGATGATAAACCAGATCTATCTACCTTAAAAGCCTTCGTGGCTAGTTCTGACCAAGGAATTAATTATCATCCCGGAGTTTGGCACCATCCTATGATTGCACTTAACCATGTAAGGCAGATTTTTATTTTTAAGTTGGATCGAATTTTTTAGGTTTAGATTACTGGGTCAGTTCATGCAAACTAATTTTCTCTTAGCCAATAACTTTCTTCTGCCAAGTAAATGAGAATGGGGTTTGTGAAGAAGATACCGAGGAGATATATTTATCCCCACCTAGTTCTGTCAAGCTGTAAAAAGCTTATAATCTAATCTAAATTCTTAGAATGCTTAATTTAATTTACCTTGTTTTCTTAGTTCTAAAATCTGAATTTATTTGCAGGGGTTTCCACTTAGACTTTGTACATTTTCATAAACTTATACCAATATAGCATTAGAACTATAATTCTTAATTTTACATTGCACTAAATAATTCAGCACTTGTGATATTATGGTTTAAAATAAATTAAAATCTACTACAAGTACAGTTAGTATAATTACTTAAATTAGGTAGTAAATAATTATTGTCAAGCCTTTTGCATGGCAGATGCTATAAATATAAAAACCTATGATCTGATATTTATATTTGACAGGGTAAAAATATATAGTTGTATATTTTTTAAAAAACTCCATATCATTATTACATAATGATAAGAGGGGGTAAAGAAACAATGTTCATTCTAGCTAGAACAGGTTTTGAACCTGTTTTGGAATTTTTATCTCACCTTAGCTTGTAGTTTGTCAGATATCAGGATATCAGACATAAGAAGAATATTAAGCATTTGACTCCCACAAGAGAATTGATACCTTGACTCAAGAAGGGGGTTAAAGAAGACATACCAATCAACTATATGGAAACCTCAAGAAGTGTAAGACTCAATTCAATACTAGAAAAATCTATCAGATTAATTTGAGCCTAAAATACCCTGAGATGAAATTCTGCCTAATCAAAATGAAGGATCTTTAATATTTTAGGCTACTAATACACTAGGTGGAAGGGGGTGTGGCATAGTCAGGATGGGCATCCCACTATCACCCTTCACAATGCAGGTCCCAATCCCATTGTGGCAATATTGCATTTCTGTGCTGGAGGATATCAATACATATGGATTCATGCATCATGCCTTGGTCTGACCAAGCAAATTAGTGAAGTTAGATCATGTAATCCCAGCCTATCAGAATATACAGGAAGGTTTTACCCCCAGTACTTGGGTTTTGTCCTCCACTCCTATATTATCACTCCCTACTCCCTATCCCCTCTATCAGTGTGGTATATTTGTCTAAAAGGTTGGCCCACCTCAAATAAAATAATATACTAGGTGGAACATGAGGCAGCAAACTAAGCTAAACCTGTAAAAGTTTAAGAATCAAGAATCTGCCCAACAATTGACCTAAGTGATACAAGTCTCATCCAACTTGATAAAGTTGACAAACCTTTTCACCCTATTAAAAATATACTATAAAAGCATTGTACAATCTGGAATGCATTGTCTGACCAAAAGCCTCCCATCTGGATTTACCTCTCTAAAAATCTTATTATACTTTTCTTTATGGGGTTTATATTGTTAAATGTAATATATAAAAGCCCTATTCTATACTATAACAAAGTGACATTAATAATTTATGACTCCTTTTGATACTTGACTTCATTAAGTCCCTTTCACCATACTTACCATGGATGGATACTCTAGCTGATAGGACCTAAGCATAACTTGCCACTCTCAAAAATAATAATATACTTTTTGTGAGTCTTAGAGTGCTTCAAGTAATAAAGTTGGGCTTCATGGGCACAGCACTATTGAGCTCAAAATGAAAGCCTACTAAGATGGTGCTCACTACAGGGGGCTCAGCCAATACTTAACAATACCTGTACCTAATTGAATGCACCAGGAAAGATAACCTGATTGATAATATAACCCACTGGGTGCACAACAGAAATGGTGAAGAAGACCAAATGGGAAGTATGCCCATTATCACATTTGAATAAGTTTAAGAAAATACAATAGGAATTTACAAATCTTGATTCCTAACATGAATTTCCAATAAAGGAGTTTGAGACAACTTTGTGGAGCCATTAACCCAGGAGAAAGAGCCAGCTGCAAAGGGGCATCTGCTGTGGATAGGACTCTCATGAACCTATATGAATCAAATGTTTTCCCAGAGATATACATTTCAAGTGCAAATTTATCTCACTACATCATGTAGTTGTACACCCTGAACTTTATCATATTGTGCATTTATTAGGAGTTTATAATGAGAAACTTCACCATCATATCAAATATAAGGGGCCTTACAGTTGGACTATGAACAGGTATATAATTAGCATCATAAAGTATATAAGACATTACCATCTAGTACTAAAAAAAAGTATATAAGACATTCGCTGTTTGATCAAAGTGAACTGTTCCTACATTATTCAGCTCCATAATCAAATATGTACTATTGAATCCAATGTTATCAAGTATGTGGAGGAAGCTATAAAGCTCTTTTGAAATGATTATATCAGATTTGAATAAGAATACCAAGAGATTACTTGATACCTTAAACCAAGAGCTCTGAAGAAAAGACGCTGAAGCTCATGGTGAAATGGAGGCCCAAGCTTCTAAAATCTATCAAATTTATGGAAGAACATATTAAGCTAGTTTAGTCCTGACTAGACAAGCTTACATCAATTGATGATCTGTAGGCCCATCAAACCTCCAAGCCTCAACCAGTATAATCCAACATTACTTCCTGAGTGGCCCAAGTTGAGCAGGATCTGGCATTCCATGCAACTCAGGTGCCTACTCAATTTATTACTGAATGACTTAACAAATTATAGAGTGACATGAGAGGCAAATCACCTTGTTGAGAAAATATATTTATGTCTACTATCATCTCAACAAAGCTGAGCAACGCTGGAACACTTTTTAGAGAAGAGATGAAAGCTAATACTAATAAGCCTCCACAGAGCACTGAATGCAAAGTGATGAAGGAAAAGTTGTATTAGTGCACTGGATTACTAGAAAATGATAATAAACTCTTGCAAACTTGCCACTTATCTTATCGCCAACTTTTATGATATGAATATCCATGTTAAAACTTGAAATATGATAAAGTCATATTTGAAAGGAGAATTAATCTGCTAGATTTACACCAAGACTTACTCTGGAGGAAATGGAACAACATCTCAATGCTCTACAGGATCAAATACATCAACCCACTTGTCAAGTTGAAAAAAGTGATACATGTACCAAAATGCTGATTCTGAAACTGCTGAAGTACTCATCATTACAGATTGGAGGCCACAATCTTTAACTAATCTTTAAAAACAAATTACACCTGATGAAGGTAGTATTGCACCTTTCCTCTATGTTTATGAAACCACAATGGAATGTACAGCTGATTGCAAAAAAGGTTAGCATATTTTATCTTGTTTAAGCTGTATTCTCAATAAGTTATGGCACATCATATGGATGAACTTCACACCTGGAGAGAAGTGAAGAAAGCGCTTATCAAAGAATTTGGTTCCAAGAAAAACATGATTATGAAGAAATATGCCTTTATGAGAATCTTGCTATGATAAAATGAAACCCTAACTGAATTGTGGATCACTTCTATATTGAGGCCTTTTGCAGTTGACCTTGAAGTTGCTTACAATAGACAATGTCATAGCTCCATTGTTGCTGGCTTAATAATAAGCCTGACCTAGCCATGACCGTCACATCTATCAAATGAAGCTTTAATTCTATTGTAGATATTAAAAAACCCCTACTCAATGTGGTTGATATACACAAACCAGATAACTTTTGAAAAGGCTTCCACAAAGACCAGATTGTATACCATGGAAAAAATGAAGCCTAAGAAGAAGGAAAAGCCAAGGTTAACTACTGCAATAAGAACTATACCAAAGATATGTATTCTAAGAAGAACCCTGCCCTTGATGTGCAGGGAAAATGGCAGTTGGCTTAGGGTCAGATACCTCTAAAGCTGACAAACTTAAAGTATCAAAAGCAAAATGTTGCCAATTGCTTATCTCACATGCATTGAGAATGATTCTGGTGAATACTCTTAAGGGGTTATGAGGACACAGGTTATTATATTTTTAGGTACACCTGATAAGCTCACTAGTCCAGATTGCTTAAATGCTGAAAATATTGATGACACCCAGGTGCCTGAAGATACATGCCTCAGTCAGGTTATCAGGTGCCTCAGGATAATTGATACAGCTAGCAATGCTGATCAATATCTTGCCCTGTTAATCCAACCCAACTTGAGCATGCAAAGTCTACTGGAGATTAAGAAGAAGTATCCTGAGACTATTTAAAAGCTCAATGCAACGTTCTACCTTAAAGAGGTGTTAGCTCTCATTAAAGTTTGGAGGAACTATAACCAAAGTGGAAATAGTAATTTATAAGGTCCAAGTAAAGGATATCTTGATATGGTATTTGTTGAAGTTTTTAGCTTACTTTGGATGGCTAGTTCTTCTTCTGCGGTATGGTGGAGCTTTAAAATTTATTGTATGCAACAATAGACCAGACGGCAACAATAGTTAAGATATAACTCCTTGATAATAACACTTGAAGTCATATTCTTCTGTCGTTACTTGAACAATAGCACGCTGCCCTAATCCTTATGATACCAAGTAAATTCTCAACTTAATACAACGTAATTTATTAAATATAAAAAAGCTTATAGATTGAACTATTAACTTGTGGTAATAATTGATTGTGCTTTACTAGTATCAACTTGGAGATAATTTATGGGGCTCAATGTTCACCACATCTTACCCATGACGCCTCATTTTCAATGGCACTTGGTCAGAGTAATATGTAATAAGTTTTTTTGAGAGTCTACAATCCTTTTGACTCAGGGCATCTCACACAGCCTCAGTGTCAGTGTCAAATTCATATTTATTCTCATGACAGCGTTTCTGACGCATCTGCAAATAGCTGAAATGATGCTCTTCTCAAGCAATTGGCAGCACATACCAAGGCAGTTTATACCACTAATTAGTAATTAATTTGAAAAAAAAACTCAATTGACAGTGAAAACTAATTTCAACATAGACCAACAAAGCACATGTGCCTGAGTCATCAAGTTGACTATTATTATTAAGTCTGACCTAACCAACAAAGCCCTTGGCCCATGTCATCATAGTCAAATATTATTAAATGAAATTTCTAGGCTGCAGGTCCCAAGCTTCACATAAGCTTAGAATATTCATGTTTCATAATCACTGATATCTGATATGATCCATAATAAATTAAGCATTTAACATTATTATGTCTCTATCAAATATCTGATGATTATGTCCAGTCAACTACTCAACAGGATAAAATTCCATTGTTGTCTCTTCTCATCAAGAAAATCAAGCTTGCCACAGACCTTGAATACACTCAAGAGTATAGCAGCTAGTCTGAACAACAACAAGGTGAAGGGTGCATATCCACCTCTGCTAATTTGAGTTGCCAAAATGGTTTTCTTGGCTCCCAAAGCTTCCCTGGACAATATAAATTATGATATACATTTGAGATGCAGTTTATAATCAAATAAAAAAGAGTCATCAATCTTAAAGAAGTATATATCACTCCACAACTTTGAAGTGCCCCTTGTACTGGATAATAAAGACTCCAGCAAGAAGGATTACTCTTGTCCGGTTAAGTACCCTATTTCTGCTATTCCTTTACAATACTCTACCTCTGGAATAAATAAAATAACCTCCCTTACTTGGTAGATGCAGCAGAAGGAATACCATTTTATACTACTGAGGAGGTAAAAATAAACCAGAACAAAGAGTGGTTTCTACCAACATAACCCTGAGCATAAACCATTTAGTACTAAAAAAAATAACCCTAAGCATAACCCCAAAATGCTTACTATATATCACTAGTGTTAATGGAGTCAGGAGATTTTGAATAAGAGTCTTAACAGGAGTCCTTGATCCAGCTTATAGTTTGCATATTGAGCTACTACTTGGAAATCTAACCAACCAAGATATCTTAGCTAAGAAGCATCAAGAGATTTGGAAAGGTCTATTACTTCCCGTTGATGAAATTAATAAGGAACATTTTATTGGTAATCACCTTGATTTTGGCCTACCTGCCAATAATTCAATTTTTGCTAAACTTCAAGTACAAATTTTTCAATAAGTTAAATCATGTGGAACTTAAGAGAATGCATCAACTACTTAAAGACTATCAAGATGTTTGTTCCGCGTCAGAATTTTACTATGGTGACATAAAAGATTGGACACATAATATCAACATAAGAGATTTAACCCCAATCTGATTGAAGCCATATATGAAGTTGAAGATTAAGGAGCAATATGTGAAGACTGAGATCAAGTAGTTATTGGATGCCAGCTTACTTGTGCCATCACAGAGTCCATAGTATTCTCCTATTACTTAAAAGAAAAAGAATGTTGGTCACAGAATAGTAAGGTATTATAATACTCAACATCCTCACTAAGAAGGACAGCTATTCAATTATATAAATTGATGATGCTCTAGCCCAAATCTTAAAATTAAATTATTTCTCTGAGATGGACCCTGCATGTGGCTATTCAAAAGTTGGATTTATTGCCAAAGGAACAAAAAATGCACGTTGATATGCATGGAAGAAAGGGAGGGTGCCCCAGTGGTAGCATATGGAATCAATGGCCACTGCCTCCTGAGCTTGATCCCAGTAGATGAACTTTGGGTAGTGGTCAATTATGACTGCATTGGCATTGTGCACCAATGCGCTGAACTGAGACAGCAAATAGCAAGGCGGTCCATGGAGTTCCTGGCCTATCAGAATGCTGCGCATGAAGGGTTACTGGGATTTATCCTCCTTTTCCATTAATTTGATTATCCCATTAATTGGTGTGGTATTGTACTCAGGTTGACTACCTCAAAAAAAGAATATGCATGGAAGGATTATTTCAACTCATTTAGCTCCCTTGGGGATTATGCAATGCTACCACCTTATTTCAATGGCAATAAACAAAAAACATCCAAGATCTCAAACTAAGCTGTGTGATTGTATATCTAAATTGCATAATAGTGTTGTCAAAACCCTTTAATGACCATATTAACTATCTCAAGTCAGATTTTAAATGACTAATAGAAAACAGTACTAAACTAAAACCTGTGAAGTATACCTCTTTTCAACAAGAACTGGAATTATTAGGATATGACATATCGCAGAAAGGAATTCAACCCTTGTATTACAATTTTGAAGAAATCTCCCAGATGCCTGAGCTGAAGAACCCCCAAGATATACTGGTATTCTTTATAATGATGTGGTAAACCATCAATTTATCCATAAATTTGCATAACTTGCCAAACCTCTTGTCCGTTTGTCTGCCAAAAAGACCCCCTTTATATGATGAGTAGAGAAAAGAACTGCATTTGAGAAAATGAAGGATTTGTTGAAGAGAAGACTGATTTACAACATCTGGATTATAGAAAGCCAATCATTCTGTTAATAGATGCGTCTGAATTAATCATAGGATCTATACTCTCACAACTGGGTGATAAAGGCATTGACCATCTAGTGTCCTATTAAAGAAAAATGCTTCCCAAAGCTGAGCGAAATTACGGCTTCATAGAGAAAAATTGCTGTTGAATTTTTTCCACATTAGCCAGCTTCATTGATTATTGCTCATATGCTTGTTCACTAAATTGATTCATCTCACTAGTGGATGTGGGAGTTATTGTTTGTAAATAGAATAACTATTGTTTGAAAAAAATATTCTCAGAAAATATTCATTGATATGCAAAATTACAATCTGCCAGTTCAATGTGTGCTTTGTCAGGGATGATCTGACAATAAGCAAGTGATTAGGGTGTTGATAACATTATTAATAAATAATTGACTTGTAGGAGTCAATTGAGTTTAGTTGCCAATTGACTAAGGGGTTTATGAATTTCTGGCAAGTAATGCCTCCTGTGATACAGCAACTTTTGAGTTAACCTTTTTGGATCACAACCTGCTGATTTTAGGTAAGAGTCCCATTACCTAAGCAGGTTGTTAACCAAATAAGGGTGATTTGCTAGGGTTGAGCAAAAGTGTTGGTACACGTCCTTTGTTTCAACTTAAAAGAGGTTAAATGTGAGTAGGGGAGAGAACCAGATTAATCTGATGAAGATCATCGTTTTGCATGACCATAAGGTTAATTCAATGGCAATGACTGCCGTTCCCAAGTATGGCATCAACTAAAGAGTTGGGCGCTGAATTTCCTATAAATTCCCTTCCAATTCTCTTAATAAAGAAGATCAAATTCAGATAAAATTATTCCAAATAAAGTTATTTAATTTAGACTGTTTGCTATTGTGATTAAAGTTGGAAGGACAAGAAAATCCTTGGTCTATATTAGATGTGATTTTCGCGGCTAGTGTGATGCAAAGGAAGAAGAATTAATGGACCTAAACCTAGGTTAAATTATACTGTAGTGACAGGAAAAATCTCTGAACTGAGCGAGGTAATTTCTACAAAAAAGGGAAGAAATCCCTATAGATTTTACAGAATACCACTTAAAATTAGGACAAGCACCAGGTTGCGTTGGACCTAATAACTATCTTGGCTAAAAAAGCTCAACTAGAGTATTAGTCTTCATGCTACTACTCCCAATATAATTATTTACTAACAAAAGCCACGCACATACCATGAACCTGTGCAGTTGAACAATGGAACTAAAGCGAGTTACTGTCCAAAAAAAGTAGACAGATCCTGAACATTAAACAATTTGTGCTCAATTGAGCCACTACCAGTCCCAAATTTTAACATTTGGTGCTCACTACGGGGGGTATTTTGAGTTTTATGCCAATTTTAATATGATTGTATCAACCATGTTTTATAATAATGAATTACAAAAGCTTTGGATGGAATTAGAGACTGTCAACAAGAACGCGCTCAACTCAGCATCACAGGCAACCTCACTGCATTGAAAGAATGGGTGATGAGGGCAGAGGAAGAGAATGAACAAGTTGGGAAAATTAAAAATGACCTCTGCGGAAAAGTCACCTCCTTGAAGCGCAAGGAGGTGAACAACTCAAAGAATTATTTTTTCAGAAGGCTAAGTATGAAATAGTTGAGAACGCTTATGCCAGTTTAGTGAAGAAACAGTGTGACAATTATTGATTAAAGAATAATTGGAGAACCTAAATGTGATTGTGCACAAATGGAGGCGGAAGAAGACAACAATGAAACACAAAACTCCAGTTGAGAAGAATCATTCACCCAGAAATATGCCTGAATCATTTGGAGTAATTCTAGAAATGACCCCCAAAGTTACTCCCATGGTCAACTGAGTCATTGGTCAGGATTCTCCTGCCAGTAGAGCAAGTATGAACTTTGAAGCACACCAAAATTACCCACGTTTCATTGGGCTAACGCCCCTGCATTTTCAATTATTCAAGATGACAATATTCAGATTCAGTAACCAACAAAAGGCAGTGACTGTCATTAACTGCCTGAACACTGGTTGTCAGAATCTGGTGTTACCCCCTTTAAACAGAAACAATTGGTCTTACAATGAGCCAAGTAAGATATTACGATAAATTTGGAAGCCCTACATGGATGTCTAACCGAAAGCAGAAATTTATGGGGATCAATTTCAGTAAAATGAGACCCTAGTAGCTTTCACGGACTGATTCTACCAGGAATCACATAACCTAGCCAGTGAAAAAGTTCATACAGATTTTGATGCCTAAATTGTGATGCAAGAAGTGCTACATCCCTATTGTGATTTGCAACAAACAATGGCTTCAGCGTTAGTGACACAAATGTCCACATTTTAAATAGTGGATCAATTTGAAGATGTTGGGAGCCACTTTTGAAGCCCCAAACTGAGCATTCAAAGTATCTAGACTCGAGCCCAAAATACTGTAAAATTTGCTGAGAGGAATAAGGAGCAACCCAATTGAGTCTTGTTATGGAACAAACTTGAAGTACAAAAACGAGTGGAAAAGACACAGATCCACTGCTATTAGTGTGGGAAACCAGGACATGTAGCTGATAAATGTTGGATAAAGAAACCCAAAGGAGCACGTTACCTTAGTCCAAGAAAAAGAGAATGAAATCAGCCTGGAGTCAGGAAAAAGTCTCTCAATCTAGACCAGGAACAATATGACACTGCAGCTAAATCTGTTTCTCCCAATATTATGAACAACGGTATATATATTTCTGATCTATTTGTAGATGATGAAACAACTTAACCACTATATCAGGTTGGTAACATATATGTAATTACCATTATCTGAGCCAAAACAAAGGAAATCAACCCTGAAATAATGAATGAAGTGTCTTGACCATATGCTCATCAGCTAGCTTAAGTCTAGATCCACTGAGAACCAGGAGGAAATATTCAAGATGAGATTAGATGAGGGGAACATATCTATATTAATTAGCGTGATCAAGGAATCTTTCCCTAATCTATCCATGCAACTAATTTATTCTCTCAATTTGGCATGTAACAACGCCATTCACACAGTAAATACCCTATTACAATATTTTGAGTGTACCTATGTATATCTCATAGTTAAACAAGTGAGAGTGAGGGAGATCATCAACATTGGAGTGCACATTGACATTGTTTCAACCAAATTTGTTGATATGGATGAAGATTTTTACCAGGTCTAAGACACTAGAAGGTATACAGAATGGCCGACTAGATATGACAATATCCTGTGGAGCCTACAGTGCGCTGCCACTCCAGTTAGTTCACTTGTGGTATCAGCTTTCGCCTTCATTTTGGCTAATCAGTACTATAATATACTCATCAGGATGGAGTTCCTGAGAAAATATGAAGTGAAATGTAATTTCAAGGAGAATACCTTGACCATTCTGGGACAGAACTTGCCTTTAGTATATCAGTGGGAATGAGAACTGCCGCTGACTAAGAAGAAAAATTTTGTAAACTTGATTTACAATGACAGCATTATTCCCATCTAGTACAAGTTGGTTGGGTGAAAATGGAGATAAATGTCAAAGGAGATCCTTGAGAATTGCAGGATACCTTTAAGAACAAAAACAATGAGTATTATACCACCAGGAATACAGATTATCGTTAACAAAGGGTTAAAGTCTTAAAATCCTGGAGCAACTATATGGAGAAGTTGTTAGACCATGGAGGAAATCAGAAATTAAGACATGGGTAGCGCCAGGGATAATTATCCAGGACGCGGAGAATTAAACGGGCTACTGGCTAATCTAGGAAAGAAACCAATAAAATTAGCAAAAATCAAGTCATCACATTTCTGCATCTAATCCCAATGGCAGAGATCAGCAAGATCCATGATTTTAAGAACATTAACTGAAATGAGATTGTCAATGAAAACTGACAAAATTGTCAACTTTTTTTGGATCAAGAGCAGCTTGTTGATCTATCTGAACAGCAGCAAGAGGATGTGCTCCAATTATTTGAGAGATATCAAAAGAGATTTATCAAAGATGACCATGACCTAGGATGTGTGAAGTTTATAATCCATAAAGTTGACACTGAGAAATATCACCAATAAGGAGGAGAACTGTCCAAAGGTTTAGAGTTGCTGAAGCTGCAGTCAGCAAAGAAATCAGTAAGCTAGTTGTCATGGGCTCCTCATTACGTCATTGAGTCCATAAGCAAGTTTTGTCATCATATTGAAAAAGAAGGATGGATCAAACCAATTAGTGGTCAATTATTGCTGATTGAACAAAATCACTAAAAAGGATTCTTATTTACTGCAAAGGATTGATGACACACTTGATCGCCTAGGGAATGACAAATAATTTTTAGCAATGGACTTAATTTTGGGATAATGGCAATTCAATTTGCAAAAGGAGGACCATGAAAATATGTGATCATTACCGCACATGGACTTTATCAACTTACCCAAATGCCCCAGGGATTGTGTAATGCGCCAGCCACATTTCAGAAAGCAATGGACTCTATCCTTAGTGATCTGAAGCTATCCTACGTCTTAGTATATCTGGATGATATAAATGTATTCAGCAGAACCTTCACGGACCATTTGGAGCACTTAGAAGAAGTGTTTAAGTGCCTGGTGATGGCAAAATTGAAAATCAAACCAAAAGAATTTCACTTCTTTAAGAAGGAGCTTGAGTACTTGGGGTTTGTTATAAACTCATTGGGGTTGCAACCACAGCAGCAGAAGATTATGGCAATTAATAGATGTTGATCTAAAAGAGCATTTGGGATATTCAAGTATTTCTTGGTATGGTTATCTACTATTTCCAATTCATAAAGAATTTTGCTAAATTTGCAGAGCCATTATTCCACTTTATAAAGGGTCCAAAAAAGGATTTATGTGGAATTATTAAGCTCAGGATTTGTTCAATGAGTTATGCCAATACACAATGATCAGTCCTGTCTTAAAGTACCCAAAATTTGATCAGGAATTTATCATCCAAAATAATTCATTGTTAACGGCTATTGGTGACATTTTAGAGTCAAGTGGATGACAACGGGGAAGAACATCTGGTGGACTATGTGAGCAGAACACTAACGCCAGAGGAGAGAAATTATACCGTGATGGAGCGCAAATGCCTCACAGTGATATATGCATAAAAGCAATTCCAAGTGTATATCCATGGACCACACTTTAAAGTGGTGACAGACCACTTATTTCTACACTGCTCCATAAAATGAAGGAACCAGAGAGGTGACTGGCCCAATGGTATTTAAAATTATAAACCTATGATTTTGAGAACTACACCATGCTGGAGAAGCGCATCAAAACGCTGACAGATTATTAATATTGCCTTCAGTTCAAGTTTTCATTATCAAACAGACAAGTTATTCCAAAGGATTGTTGAAGGCAATGTCAGGGACAAACCCCAAGAAATTCAAGGTGTGCTCAAATAAAGTGATGGAAAACACCTAGATGAAAAATGGACAATTATTTAAAATGATTGATGGAAAATTTTTTTTGTTCTTAAAGCCATCAGAACAAGCGGAAATAATTCTAGCCACAAAGAAAGTTATTGGTCATGGTGGCCTAAGGATAACCATGAACCATATTTGCCTGTACTATTGTTGGGAATTAATCAACTATTATGTCGCTGACTACCTGGCCTGTTGTGTGGAATTCCAACTCCACAAGCCTCATAAGAATATAACAGGATACAGGCTAGTATGCCCTGGATTCATGTGGCACATGATGTCAATAGATGTGATGGGACCCCTGAGTATTAGTAAAGAAGTAGCAAAATGTTTTATAGTGGCAATAGACCATCTAACTAGATGGGTTAAAGCGAAAGCCCTGACCAGGTTGGATGCCATGAGCACAGTGAAATTCATTATGGATCAAGCGGTATACAGGCATGGATGCCCTCAAGTTATCTTGAGTGACAATGGAACCAATTTTACCTCCTATGTAATCCTGAGGCTTATTAAATTAATGTGAATCAGAGAAGTGGTATTAGTTCTATATTAAACAGAAACAAATGGAATGGTGGAGCAAGTAAATGGAACGCTAGCTGCAACAATAAGAAAATTTGGTTGCAGGGAAAACTTCCACTTGGGGAACTTACCTAATTTCAGTTACCTTTGTCTAAAACATAAGTCAGCTTAAGGCAACAGGAAAAACGCCATTTAAATTATTTTAAGGACAAAGGGCAGACTTATTACCAATTATGTATTCCAACATAGAGCCAGCTTTGGATGAGTACCAATCAATACCTGAATATAATGACCAGTATAGTGATCAAAATGCAATCACAGGCATTTGATACCACCTTGAAGAAAAGGATTAAAACAAAGCCAACGGATGACAAAAACTGACCAATAATACAATAGTATCATGTGGGTGATAGGGTAGCCTATTGTGACACCCATAGTTTTGGATGAAGAAATAAGCTAATTCTTTGTGGTTGGCCTGTTCAGTGATTGTCAACACGGCAACTGATGCCTATATAATCAAGAACATTGTGGATGGTCATGTAATGAACTAAGTCCATACAATACATTTTAAGTATTGTATCTAGGAAAGAAATACATGCAATGTTCCCAAAGGACCACTGAACCTAGAAAAAAACGCTAAGTCCTAGCGTTAGAAAAGTTTCAAGAGGGGACCATTAACCTAGGAGAGGTGGCTAAGTTTTAAAAATAGACCTCTGAACTACTATGGCTGGTTAAGTTCAAAAAATGAACTGCTGAACCAGAATAGGGGAACAAAAAGAAAGGCTTCTAAATCAAATTATAGGTCAAGTCCCATTGCAAAAAAAGAAGTGAAAAAGAACATAAGAGAAAAATACAAAAAATAATATAACTAAAAAACATAAAGAAAAATTTATACAAAAAGATAAAAGTGCAAAAAATATATCAATTGTCAATTTTATTTTACATCATCAAAAAGCATCTGGTTAAGTGCCCTTATGTTATTGATATGATAAACTCAGGTTAAAACTGGGTTACCACGAGTAGCCCTGAGGCGCTGAAAGAAGCAAGCATATTGGTAGTGTTGGGATTTGAGATAGAAATTGAATCAAATTCCCTTCTTTTAAATCAGGCCATGCCAAATCGGTCATCAAACCTACCCAAGCTAAATCTATTTCAGGATCCTCCTCCACTATCCCTGAGTCACGTGGGGCGGCATTTCCACCAAAACAGTCAGGTGAGCGATGCTATCCATTAAGGACGCCCACAAGGAGGCCATTCCAGAAGATCAGTAAAGATCCTGATTGGATGAGGCCCCAACAATCCCAAAGGCACCGAGTCCCAATGCACCCTATAAATATAGAAGCCTTTTAGTTTAATAAAATATTCAGTATTCTAACTCATTTTTCTGTTTCCTCCTTTGCGCTCTTTCTGGTTTTTTCAGCTTCGAGCCACCACTAACCCCAGTGCCATTCTGAAGAACTGTAGTGCTGACAGGTAGAATCAGGACAGGTTGAAACTGGATTCACCAGGAGAAGTCCTTAAAAAAATGAAGCCCGGTCTGGGGGAATACAGGGTACAAGGAATCAAAGAAGCCGCCTGAGAAGATACTTTAGATGAAAAGGTCTTGTATAACCCTTACCTAGTGAAAACAGGCTTTACAGACCTTCCACCAACAAGAACACCCAAACTAGGCTAGCACAGCATGTGGCCACAGGAACCACGCTCTGTGGAGGCGGCAGCGTGGAGGACATGTAATGGAAACATGCTAAGAAGAAGGATTACCTAGTGATGCATCAAGTAAGGAAAGGAATGGAAACAGAGAACTACAAATTTACTCTATGCTGGCAGACTCAATCAGAATTAAGGCGTATGCCTTAGCAAATCTTTATCACTAGATAATCTGGTCAAGTAGGGATGTGTTGAAATTTTTTCCCACATTCCCAGCTTCAACGACTATAATTATTTGCTTGTCCATTAGGGGATTCATCCCACTAGTGGATGTGGGAGAGATCAACTTGTATATATGGTAACTATTGTTTGGAGAAATATTCTCAGAAAACATTTATTGATCCACTAGATTTAGATCTGCAGATCAGTGAGTGTTTAGTTGGGAATGATCTCAACAATAAACAAGTGATTAAGGGGTCAATTTATTATTTATAACTTAATTGACTTGTAGGAGTCAATCAAGGTTAGTCACTGATTGACTAAGGGGTTTTTTTGAGTTGCTAGGCGAGTGGTGCCTCCTGTGATAGAGCAACTTATCAAGTTAGCCCTTTAGGATTACAACATGCTGTTTTGGGGTAAGAGTCCCATTAGCTAAGAAGGTTGTTAACCTAATAAAGGTTATTAATGAGGATAAGTGAAAGCGTTGGAGCATATTATTTATTTCAACCCAGAAGAGGTTTTGTTCAAGTAGGGGATAAAACTAAATTAATCTGATGAGTAAGATCATCGTTTTGTGTGACACTGGAGGTTTAAACCATTGATGACAGCTTCTGTTCCCAATTGGGGCGCCAACTGAAGAGTTGAGTAAAAAATTTCCTATAAATTTACTTTAGATTTTCTTAATAAGCAGATCAAATTAAAATAAATATCTACCAATAAAGTATATATAATTTAGACTGTTTACTCTTTTGATTAGAGTTAAAGGACAAGAAGATCCTTGGTTTATATATTGTAATCTCCGTGGACTCTGCATGAAAAGAAGGAAGAAAAACCACTGAACCTAATCTTAAATTAAGTTCTACAGAAGTAATGGGAAGAACCTATGAACTGAGCGAGGTTAAGTTCAAGCCAAAGATTGAAGAAGTCCCAACAGATTTTCAAAAAAACCATTCAAGATTATGAAAAGCAATTAGTTGGCGTTGAACCTATTAACTACCTTGCCTAAAAGAAGATCAACTAGAGTAGTAGTTTTCATACTACTTGTCATGGATAGATGACATAATAGTGAGGACTAACCCCAAGGATAAGGCTGGGCGCCAGGAGGCCCAGAAGGTGAAGCTTCAGGCCCTCCCTGACCTCAGGCACACACTGGACCAACGCTGGGTACAAGCTAAATATGCACAGGTTGGTACTCGTGATGTGCCAAACGCCCAGCCCCTTACATCAGACCAGGCGTTAAAATGAACAGTTTACATAATTAATGCAGATGGTTCGTTTCAGTTAGTTGAGGAATGGGGTTTTGAAACCCGTTCCATTTACAAGATCACATGTTTTGGTTTAATCTAACTTCAATTAATTACATGAGTGAAGTAAGTTTTGGCATATTCTACCAATCTGGATGGTAGTGTATGCCTATTGGTGGGTTGGTGATTGGGCCCACTTCAGCGAACCCCATATATCCCCAGCATAGTTTAATTTTTTTTCCCATGACCAACACTCCTTGTTGGTCAACTTCCCAAGTAAAATTTCCCCATTTTTACCAATTTTTTACTAAATGCTATTCCAAATGATCCTGTGCATGGACCCCTTCAAGGAGGTCTCGCACTACCTTAACCACAACATTTTATATATGATTAGGCTATTAACTAATGCACTAATGGTTCTCCCAGGTTCCCTCCAACCTGGGACGGCTCCCATTTTTTCCTTGATGTACCAAGTCATTTTGGTTTGGGTTTTTACCTTGATAATCGCTCACTTTTTCTAGAGTTATTATTGCTCCAGCATCCTCTGCTGGGCAATAATGACTTTTATTCTAATGGCTAGTTCCCTGGCATGGGGCCTGTGCACCAAGCACTACCACGCTGGAAACAGGAGAGTTATAGACACTCTCCTTACATTAGTTGACCAACCTGCTAAATCTATGTGTGCGAACTTTTTCCATGTGAAACTTTTTTGAAGTGGAAACAGTGGGTGCCAGCTATGGGCTTTGGCTGTCATTAGCTGCACCGCTGTTTCTTCTTTTTTCCAAAGGTTGGAGCAACTCGGCGTTATTATGGTTGCCTTCAACTGGAAAGTATCCACCCTTCATGCTTGTACCTGATGGATATGAGTGCTTCAAGGTCCAAAAGTTGTGATTCCCCAACTTTCCGCCAAATATATCAATTTCAATTTAAAAAACGAGTTTTCCTTTGACAGCGCGTTCAGACAATGCCAGCAAAATTAGCGCAGATGGGACTGGGGGTGTTGGCCTTGGATAATGTTAGGCCTTCCATTGCCATTGGGGGAATAGGGTCGTTCACGTCTAAAAACGCGTTTTATGACGAAAATCTTATCCAAACCTCTGATCCATTTATTAGCTCTTATGTCCTGGATGAGAACCCTATTCCAGTATATCAAATAACCCCTGAGAACCCTCATTTGGCCCCTACTATGATAAGTGGCACTCAGGAAGTGGATAAAGAACTTCGTTTTAAGTATGATAAAGTATATGCACCTGCAGAAGGCATGGTGGGGTATGTGGCCTCAGTAGTAAGAGTGGCCAACTATCCCTCCCCCTTCTATGATTCCAAAACACCCCTTGTTGATGTGCTAATGCCAGAAAATGAGTTTGTTGGGGATGTTCTGGCGTTGTCTGCTATTAATCAAGACCATTCAGGATTTTTTCTACTGTCTGCTACCCTTTCATCCCCTTTAGGGAAATTCAGCACCACTGTACTGGTGGATACTGGAGCCTTTA